>RJWH01004028.1:0-55492 GCA_004363575.1 Solenodon paradoxus | reverse complement strand
AGACTGCCTGCCTTGGCATGTTTTTATCCATAACACCGTCAGGCTGTTGATAAATCCAGGACAAAGCGTTGTCATTGTATTATGTGGGAAAGACACAGAGTCAAAGTCATCTTAACTTTGTAATGAATAGCATTTTGTCAGAGTGAATATTTGGCTCATGGGAGGTTAAAGGAGAAACAGAACTAAAATGCTTTAATAGTCCAGAGACTACACAGTGAAATGAATTTATTGCTTTTAGTCGAGTCCCCAGTGAACAGCACATAATGAAACTCTCTATCTGATAAGGCCGCCTTGGTGTAGGATGCTCACTGGCAGGCAGGAGCAGAATACTGAATACCCAGCTGTCGGGAAACCTGAGGTGACCCCCACACCTGCAGCAGAGGTGGCAGATTTCTTGCCTCGCTGGGTGAACTGATATACAGAATCAATGTGTGAAAGATTGGGGTGGGGGTGGGGATCACAGTTCTATCCAATTGCATGGCCTGAGACCTTCCATTTTCAAGTGGGCCATCCAGATATTCAACAGACTGGGTATGAATAAGATGCTAACGTCCTGACTCTACTTGAATTGGCTATAAAGTGAATCACACCATTTTCCTTCCTGAAGGAAGTGTGTTGTTTTTGGTTTTGTTTTTTAATAGACTCAGAGGCCCAAGGAAGCTCTCTGGCTGCTGAATAACAAATTATTTTGACACCTCTCACTTCCAACCCTACGGCTACCCATTGGACAGGAGAACACTGACAGAGAGGAAAGGGCAAATGACTGTTTAGTAGAAGTGCAGAGGGAACTGAAGCTTTTTTTGTCAGATGAAAAGTTTTGTTGTAGAGAGGGGCTCTAGGTTTTGCCAAGGCATAAAAGGTTAAAACATGCCACAGCCTCTAAGATGGAAAGAAACCTGAAGTCACACAGAACAATTAAAAACTGGGAAAACAGAAGTGGAAGAAGAGAGACATAAATATCTACCTAGACGTAACTCCAGTGAACATCAGTTGAGATAGGGCAGATAAATCCACTTGCCACTTTTTCCTCGTGGTGAAGAGGCATATCTTGAAGTTTCCACTCCATTATTCACCCTATTTATGTATGTACAATATTCAGCCGTGTCATTGGTTTTCTTATATTCTGCTGGACTGAATGTTGTCTAAGGATAGAGACCATGATATTGGGAGTGGGGGGCGGGGGTACAAATTACTTTGGAAAATAATTTGGCATTACCTCCTAAAGCTGAAACTTAATATGTCCTAATACCTAACAATTCCACTCCTAGACATATAACTAGATACATTCTTTTACTATATCCAGCTGGGGATATGGACAAGAACATTCATAATGCTAACACCTGGGAACAAATATCTATAGCTGAAGAGAAAAATAAATGGTAGACTCACATAATGGAATATTATACAGTAATCAAATACATTGGCCATAATAATTAGGGAAGAGTATGAATAAATATAATATTAAGTGTGGGGGAGAGGGTAAAGATACCCTTTCTCTTAAGTTAAAAGTAATTAAAGTCTATACTTTTAAAGACTGCATAGATATACAAAGAACATGCTCACTCGTAGTTATATATAAAAGCCTGAGAATGATGACCATAGGACTTAGGGTGATTTGGGATGGACTGGGAAGCTCATGTGGTTGGATGTGGGATCTCAAGATTCTGGCTTTTATTTTGCATGGTAAGTTTCAAGCTACTTAATCCAAATAACCAAATAATAAATAAATAGAAGTGGTCCACACATGAGAGTGTGACTGAGGATTAATATGATGAATCTAATTCTGGACAACTGGGAGCAAAAGGGAAAAAATAAGTTATGTGAATCCCAGAACATTTCATTTCATTTACTTCTTGGTGTTTAACAGGATTTCATAGCCCCGATGATGGAATGAAATATTTAAATCTAATCAGGCTCCTTGGTAATAGCGCTACTCAGTTAGTTCTCCCAGCAGAGTGGTTTTCATATGCTGATCCAAGTTTTTTAAGTCTTGAATCACAAAATGACATAATTTATATTAAGAAAATCATTTTTTTTCTGGACATTTCAACACTTTTTTCAACATTCCATTATACAACTTTCAAAATACAGCAGCATTGAATTTTGCAGTGAATATTTATATACCTACCACCTAGATTCTACCATTAGCATTTTATCCACATGTCCACCCATTCTTCTATTCGTCTAACAGTCCATCTTGGTTTTTGGTCTTATTTCAAAGGAAGTTGCAAATATCAGCACATTTCTCCCTAAATACCTCATCATTCATATCTTTAGTTCCAACATTTCATTTCTGATTTACAGAGCCTTAAAAATGAAAAACAAAATCAAGGCATTTCTTGAGTGAGAAAGAAAATTGGGTGTCAAGTAGATTTTAAAGTGAAAGTCACAAAAGGAATGTGGTTTTTCAAAAGGTGTTCTTTTAGAAGTGAACTCTAGCATCTCAGGAGCCACACGGCCAGGGGCCAGAGTGCTGTAATGTCGCAGAAGACATATTAGCGCTGAATGTGGCTCAAGAGATGCACAACCAGAAGCAGGCAGCACGAAGGGGAATAAACCCACCCAAGGAACTGTTGAGAGGCAGAAGCAATGCTCCAATGCTGAATAGCTCAAGCGGACTCTTTAATAGAATTGTTATAGCTTTCCTAGAGCACTGCTGTCCAGTTTCTGAGCTGAACTAGATGACATCCGTCAGGTAGGAGATGCCTAAGCACAAGACCATTACAAGTTAACGTGAAGCTGGCAAGGCATTTTTACCCCATTAAAACCTCATGATTTCCTGTCAAAAGGGGCAAGATGATAATAGCAGCCACTCGCTCAGATCTGTGGCCTGCTGCCAGGGTCTTCCTCATGGTCAGAGAGACTTCAGTTCCATACTTGTTAAATTCCAATTCCAAAGAAGAGATGATTAATTTCATTGCTATCATCCCAGTTTAACCCATTGCATTGACCTTCTACCTCCCATCAAATAATTACTCCCTTGGATTGATTAACCAAAAGCTAGCCAGGAAAATCAAACCTTGGCATTATGAACTGTTATTAGAAGGCTTCAGTTAACACACATGCAACTTAAACCAACACAGATGTCATTTGTATGGAAGTAAAAACATAAATACATTTAGATGTAAGATTAGCAATTTATCATTCAGAAAGAAGCAGTACTTTAAAACAGAGGTTAGTGAATTCTGGTCAGCCTATCAAATTCGATCAAAACTCTGCTTTTGTAAATAAAGTTTTATTGGAACATAGCCAGCCATGCTCATTGATTTATGTATGATCTATGATGGCTGTCATGCTCAGTGACTGTGTTGACATCTGCAACAGAGATATGATAGCTTGCAAAGCCTGAAGTATTTACTCACTGGCCCTTTACACAAAACATTTTTGGAACCCTAATTTAAAGGGGTGACTTTCAGGAAAGGTATCTTTTGATGGACTAGAGAGGCAGCCACAGCCGACCAAGTGCCAGTTTTTTAGACAACCCTATGGTATGCCTTTGGGGACTTTCCACACTCACACTTTATTAACCAAACACACTAACCTATTTCTTTTACAGTTTCACTTTTGCATAAGTGATCACTGAACAGAGTTCTATGGCTTGTAAAAGGTAAAACAAATAAACCAAAAACATTGTCTATAACAGTGATTTTCAACATGTCTACACTATAGAATCACACGGGATTTGGCAAAATTGCTTACACTCTGCCCTGGAATTGAAACAACAAACAAAACCAGACTTCCACGTGACTCTACTGTTGGAACCACTGGTCTAGACAACAGAGAGGTCAGTTCCAGGTGAGCTACCCCATAGAGGCCTTCAGCAATAAAGGGGGATCGTTGAGGAAACTGAAAAAACCGTCAGGACTGACAAGAGGGATCCCCAAAGGGTAAGAGAGAAACAGAGTATAGTTGAATCAGGACTTTCATAGGTCAAACTCTCTTAAAGTTGATGTACAGCTAACCATTGTGTCTTAGACGACGATGCGAGTCAGCTTAATACAGTCCCTCCAGGCCACTTACACAGGATGACTGCAGTTAAAAGGGGCATTTCAGGAACATATTCAAAGCTGGCCTTGATTTAAAAGAATAACCTAAGCAAGAAAGTTTTAATCTGTAGCCTTGCCATATAATTGTCCTGTACCTGATTCTTGTACCTTCAGGTCTTATAGGTGGTCATTTTAGATACAAGAGTAGACGACATGGTCATGAAGAAAAATGACCGAAAGATAATGCCTTCATCTCTGTTGTCAGGAATGTAGGCTACCTTCTCATTCTCATGCAGGATTTTCTCTAGTGAGTTTCCTAGTGGTGCCTGAAAACTTTTTTCTACGTATCTTTGCCACTCAGAGGGTCAGTTACCAACCAGGAAGGAGAGGCGTGGGGAGAAACTGGGTTAGGACACATCTACAGGGGCAGAGATGGTAGCTTCTAAAGGCTTTTCTGGTAAAAGCAAAACAAAAACCAAAACTCTGATTCTATGAATAAGCAAGCAGATCCTAGGGTCACTGGGGTGGGGGAGGTCTCATTTATAGCAGAGTGGAAAGAGATTTTTCCTTTTTTTTTGAGCATAGTGCCTTAATGAAATGACCCTCTAGAGAATTTCTGCTGCTACCTACAGGGACCCACAGGACAGGAAATACAGGACAGGAAAGATTAATGAGTCTGCAATAGTTGTGAAGAAATTCCTTTGGAAAACCCACCAAAAGTGTTAGATGTAGGGGAGGTGAGTAGAGGTATGGGGAGGCGGGGGGCTCACATGCAAGTAAGGAGGCAGGAACATAGCCTACACTGCAGCCTTCTAGCAGACCCTTTTAGACTTAGAACTTTGAATTTCACATGTCGTTCCTCTCTCCCAGAACAAATTTCATCCTCCTACACCTGGCGAATTTTACCCATGTTTCAAGACTCACTCCCCCACCCCACCTTTTTTTTAAAAGGAAAGGTACTGCCTTTGCAGGAATGAAGACATGTAGGGAAGCAGGCAGGAAAAGAGAGGAGAAAGAAGCAGTTTCTTTATTTTTATTTAGTTGTGCATCATGGTTGCTCCTCCTGGCGTCGGGATGTGAACCCAGGTCATTGGAATGTATGCAGAATGGACTTGGTCAAAGGTGACAGACACAACTACTGCTCCACCGTGGCACCTCAAGACCACTGTAAAAGGTCATCTGCAACAGGAGCCAAGATGGGGCCCTGGTAGGATGTGTCGGATCTCCTCCCCACATAACAACTAGAAATTGACTATTTTTAGACAAATATGCTGTGGAAGGGCAGGCCTGAGGGTGCAGAGACAGCAGCAATCGCCACCATGAGGTACATGAAGGCATCGGGGTTCACAGCTGCATTGCAGATTTGGGACTCTCAGCCTTGGGGGAAAAAGCAGCAGATGGGATAAAGCCTCAGGAAGAAACTGACCTCCTAGGAATAGCCCCCAAAGCTGCAGTGAGCCTATGCAGTGGGTCTGGGACATGAAACTCAGGGAGAGAGTCTTTGCATAGGAAGGTAGGAGGACCAAAGCTCCAGGCTAAGCAAGAGCCCCTGAAAGAAAATCACACAAGGCACTGCCATAACTGGAAGGCAGCTAGGGGAATTCCTAACTCTCACCTCCCCCCACTATATTGGTACAAAAGGGCAGGACCCACTCATGGAAATCCTGCCCCCAGGTTTAAAGGAAAAAGATTGCTGATTGTGGGCCAGCAATAAGGTGGCCACTACCATTTAGACCTGCATCCCCCACACAAACTCCATCCCCATAGGCTGAACTCTCAGGCCCCGACAGAGGGTCCACTTAAGAACTTCAACAAACCCAACTAGAGTTGATTCCACAAACTCAAAGAAATCACAGAGTTCATGTCAAGATCCCAGCTTACTTGGTGCAGGTCAATACCCTATATAAGGCTCTCACTGCAGGGAAATTTAGCCCACAAAGACATAAACTAATGCCAAACAGAACAAAGACAAAGAGAAATACATGCAAAATGATGAATTCAATTACAAATCCAGAGGAAAATCTGAATAAAATAGACATGTGGAAACTATCTGAGGATGAATTTAGGGCAACAATGATAAACATACTAATGGAAATCAGGAAAACAAGAGGAAGAAAAAGAAAACAACAAAAAAGAGAGAGAAGAAATGAAGCAAAATAACAAAGAAATGAAAACATGATGTCTGAACTAAAGAACTCAATAAAGAGACTCAAGAGTAGGATAGATAAAGTCTCCAATAGAATCATGGATCTAGAAGATAGGGCAGAGGAATGCACTCAGGCAAACCAGCAAAGAGTACAAAGAATGCAAGGAAATGAAGAAAGACTTCATGACCTATGGGATAACATCAAAATGAACAACATTTGCATCACACTGGTACCAGAAAGAGAAGAGAGAGAAAAGGGACAGAATGTTTTTGAAGAAATAATAGCTGAGAACTTTCCTAATCCTAGGAATGAAGCAAGCCTCCAGGCTTAGGAAGCTCAAAGAGTTCCAAACAAAATAATCCCAAACAGACCTACCTAGACATATTGTCATCGAAGTGGCAAATATATAAGATATAAAAAAAAAAGAATCTTGAAAGCAGCTAAAGGAAAATGAGTCTCACGCAAAGGAGCCTCCATAAGACTGTCCATGGATTTCTCAGCAGATACTCTATGGGTTAGAAAGGAATGGCATGACATATTCAAAGTGCTGACAGAAAAGAATTTTCAACCTACAATACTGTACCCTGTGAGATTATCATTTAGATCTGAAGGAATGGAATGATAAAAAAAAACTTTTCAGATAAGCAAAAGTTAAGCAAATTCATTACTAAAAAAACCAGCCTTACAAAAAGATAATAAAGGAAGCTCTAAAAAGTGCAAAGAAATCCACTTAAAAACAGTAAGACAGCAACATATGAAATGTGGGGAGGAGGAGAGAAGAATAACATTTTGGATGGTTAGAATGAGTGCACGACTAATCTTTCAAATAAAAATAGGAAATAAACATAGAATTCTTAATGCTAACTTCAGAGTAAACTCAAAACACATCTCCAGGGAAAAAACAAAGAAGACAACAAAAAGGGAAACCAATCAAAATATAACTACACCAAGTCCACCTAAGAAGAAAAAGAGAACAAAGGCACTGTCTGGAACAACACCCAGAAGACAAATTACAAAATGACAATAAATAGTTACATATCAATAATCACCTAAAATGTTAATGGACTGAACTCACCAAATAAATTACAGAGTGGCCGAATGGATTAAAAAGCATAACCCAACTTTCCACTGCATTCAGGAAACTCATTTTCTTTCAAAAGATACACATAAGCTCATTTCAATGGTTGGAAGACAATGCTACTGCAGAATGGCAACCAAAAAACAAAACGGCAGGAACATCTATACTTAATTCAGATAAAACAGACTTCCAACTAAAATGCATAACAAAAGGAGACAGATATTATATAATGATTATGGTATCAATCCAGCAAGAAGACATAATGCTTACTAACATATATGCACCAAATGCAGAAGCATCAGCATATATTAAGCAAGTACTATTAGAACTGACAAAGACACCATCAGCAACACAAACACAATCATAGTAGAAGACTTTAACACCCCACTTACAACAGTGGGCAGATCGACCAGGCAGAAAGTTAATAGAGAAACAGCAGCTTTAAATGGCTCTTTGGAACAGTTGGGTCTAATATATAAGCTGAACACTTCATACAATGACTACAGATTTCACTTTCTTCTCAAGTGTTCATGGAACATTCTTAAAGATAAATCATCTGTTGGGACACACAACTTGTCTCAACAAATTTACAAGAATTTAAATCATGTCAAGCATCTTCTCTGACCACAATGACTTAAAACTAGAAATCAACACCAAAAGAAAGCTGGAAGACCCCAGATTAATTGCAGACTAAACAATATATGTTTCTGGATGACTCTTGGGTAAGAGAAGAAAACAAAGAGGAACTTAAAATACTTAGAAGCCAACGAGAATGAAGACATGAGCTATCAGAATCTATGGGATGCAGCAAAAGCAGCACTAAGAGAGAATCCAGGCCTACCTAAAGAAACAAGAAAAATCACAAATAATCTATTCTTACATTTAAAGCAACTAAAGAAGACAGAACAATTCAAGGCAAAAATCAGTAGAAGAAAGGAAATAATAAGTATTCAATAGAAATAAATGAAATAGAAAACAAAAATACAATTCAGAAGGTCAGTGAAACCAAAAGCTGATTCTTCAAAATAATAAAATTGACAACCCATTGGTTAGATTCACAAAGAAAAGGAGAAAGAAACTCATGACTAGGAATAGAAATTAAAGGAAAGTTTACAACAGATATCACAGAAGCACAAAACATCCTAAGAGACTACTATGAACAGCTCTATACCAATAAAGTGGACAACCTCAAGGACACGGACAGAATTTTAGAGAAATACAGTCCAGAATATTGAAGAACAAGGAACACTTCCAAATACTTTCTATGAGGCTAACATCACAATGATACCAAAAGCTGATAGAAATATCACCAGCAAAGAAAACTACAGAGCAATGTCTCTAATGAACATAGATGCAAAAATGCTCAACAAAATATTAACAAACTGAATCCAACTATGCATCAAAAGGATCACCCATCATGACCAAGTGGAATTCATCCTGGGGATACAAGGCTGGTTCAATATATATAAAGTCTATAATGTAATACACCATATCAACAAGAGCAAGGAGAAAAACCTCGTGATCATATCAATAGCCATAGAGAAAGCTTCTCACAAGACTCGACAATCAAACAAAAGCCTGCAAAAAGTGGGGATAGAAGGTACATACCTCAGCTTAATAAAGGCCATATATGAAATACACAACCAACATCATCGTCAATGGCAAAAAATTGGAAGCATGTCCTCTAAGGTGAGGAACAAAGCAAGACTGTCCACTTTCACCATGGCTCTTTAATATTGTACTGTAAGCCTTAACTAGAGTAATTAGTCAAGAAAAAGAAATGAAAGGAATCCAAATTGGAAAGGAGGAAGTAAAACTATCATTATTTACTGATTTGATTATATATATGCAAGACCCTAAAAACTGTCAAAAAACTACTTGAATTAATCAGTAAATACAGTAAAGTGGCAGCTACAAAATCAATACACAAAAATCCATTACATTTTTGTATGCAAACAACATGCTAAAGACAATGAAATCAAGAAAGACACACCATTTAAAACAGAAGTAAAAAGAATCAACTATCTTGGAATATACTTAACAAAGGTGAAAAAACTATACAATGAAAACTGTAAGTCCTTAAAAGAAATGCAGTAGGACACAGATAGAAAAACATCCCACTCTCATAGTTAGGAAGAATCAACATTGTTAAAATGGTTATCTTGCCTAAAGTAATATACTGATTTAATGCAATCCCTATTAAAATACAATGGGCTTATTTCAAGGAAATAAAGCAAAAAATCTTAAAATTTGTATGGAACAACAAAAGATCCTGAATAACCAAAGCAATTATGAGAAAAAAAGAATGAATCTGAAGGAATTACCCTCCCAGACATTGAGCGGTAGGGATCAAAATGGTATGGTACTGGAATAATAATTGAGGCACAGATGAGTGCAATAGAATTGAATCATCACAAATTGACCTAATCGCATACAGTCAGTTCATCTATGAAAAAAGAGCCAAAAGCATATATGATGGAGAAAAAAAAGTTTCTTCATAGTGTTGGGAAAACTGGACAGTCACTTGCAAAAGAGTGAAGCAGATGACTCTCTAACACTATTCACAAAAATTAAGTCAAAATGAAATAGATACTTAGATATAAGACCGGAAACCATAAAATTCTTGGAGAATGACATAAGAAAGACATTTCATGCTATCAGCCTTAGAGAGGTCTTTAGGGTCTCAATTTCAGCATTAAAGGGGGAAAAAAAAGAATAATAAACAAATGGGACTACATCAGACTAAGGAGCTTCTTCATAGTGAAAGAAAGCATCACCAAAATAAAAGACAACCTACTTACTGGGAGAAGATATTTGCATTTCATATTTCTGACAAGGGCTTAATATCCAAAATATACAAAGAACTCACAAAATTCAATAACAAAGACATACAGGCCAACTCAAAAATAGGAAGAGGAGTTGAAGAGACATTTTTCTGAAGAGGATATGCAGATGGTCAACAGGCACATTAAAAGATATTCCTACTCACTGGCTGTCAGGGAAATGCAAATCAAAACAACAATGAGTCATCACCTTACACCTGAGGGACTGTCTATTATCCAAAAATCTGAAAACAACAAATTTTGATGAGAATGTGGAGAGAGGGAACAGTTTTACACTGTTGATGAGAGTGCAAATTAATATAACCCCTATAGAAAACAGGATGGAGATATCTCAAAAAGTTGAATATGGAAATCCCATATGATCCTGTCACCCCTGCTCTGGGTGTTTACCCAAAAGATTCAAAAACACTAACAGAGACGTATGCGCCTCCACATTATTGCAGCCCTATTCACAATAGCTAAGAACTGGAAACTACCTAAGCGCCCAATGTCACATGAAGAAGATGTGGTCCATATACACAATGGAATACTACACAACCATTAGAAGAAATATAATCCTGTCATTTGCAGCCATAAGGATGGATCTAGAGGGGCTTATCTTAAGTGAAATAAGTCAAAAGAAGAGTTAGATACCAGATGACCTTACTCGTAGGTGGAATGTGAATAGACAAAAGAAAGGAGCAGATTAAACAAAACCAACCCTTGAACACTTGCAATAGAACTGAGGTTCCAAGAGGGAATGGGAGGGGAATCAGAGGGGTTGGGGCAGAGCAAGTGGTGGCAGAGCCCACTGCGTCAATGGCGAAGAACACGTCGTGATTTGGTAGAGAGCAGAGTGTGTTAATATATATCTTAGGAATGGAGAAATTGCACATGGGTTTGTTTTAATTTGTGAAACAAAGCTACTGCAATAAAATATTAAAATAAAAACCCAATCACCTGCACACTGGAGTCTTCTCTTATGATCCCTGGCAGAGCTGGTCACTCCTGGAAGACTTCCATGGCACTCAAATGATTCCTCTATGCTACCATTAGAGCGACATGTCTTGGAGTCTGTGATGCTTCTGGTGGGTGGTATATCGCTGTCTTCTTTGCAGGCTAGTGGTACAGCCAAGGGGTAACGTTCAACATGCAATATGGACATTTATGAGGTAAATCCACCCATTTCTTTAAATAGCCTATCAAACCAGTGTCTTAAACCAGTGTCTTCACACTGTAATTAAGTGAACTCTTAACAAAGAACAGGTAAATTATGATATAGAAGATACACTTGACTATAAGCAGTTATTTAGAACCGACTATCCCTTAGGCATTGTGGTCTATATTGGGGATGTGAAGTTGATGTTGAAGTTCTGTCCTCCAGGGTATTGCAATTTGGTGGGAAGATTTAAATAATTAGAAAGAAGTGAGCTGGGAAAGGCAGTGTCAGAGCAAAGAAGGTTTTTCTTACCTCCCAGGGATACTCCAAGAGAGAATAAGAGGACTTAGCAAAGTTCTAACACTGAATCTTTGTGTGTGGGTGGGGTGTTTGGGTGGGGTGGAACCGGGAGGGGAGTAGCTAGCGATTAGGCAGGTGTGGGTCAATGTCAAGGGTTAGGTCTAGAATCATAGAAGGAGAAAGATACAAAAATGTATGCTCAGCTGACTATTTTCAGAACCACCTCTCTTTCCTTGGACCATGACAGTTCTGGAGATGACCATTCCAAAAGGAAGAAAGAAAGTAGAAAATGACTACTTCAGCCCACCGGTTTGCCCCCAAATTGGCAAACCCCATTTTAAAGGATCATAAGATAGCAAAGCATTTTTCCTGTAAAATTAGCCAGATTTTACACAACCCAGCAGGCAATAACAAGACTCCCACATCATTTTGTCAGAGAGAGGCCAGTAATTTTAGGGTGGGAACCGATCCATTTACACATTGAGAGAATTTCCCTTATGCACAGTGTTTCATAGCAATTTGTGGCCTCACGTAAAGCCATTTATAGTTCCTGCAGTGGCAAGAAAATTAGGGGGCAGAGTGATTATTACTCTAATCGCAAAGCTGAAGGCTGCATTGGTCAGGCTGGTCTACTTTCCCTTTCACACCAGCAAAAAACTGTTCTACTTGGCTTTCAGCATTGAAGAATCCAAGTGGAAAAAGGCCGATCAGTTCCCCCTCCTAGATACTATCTTTTAACTTGAAATCTACTCACTATCTGCTAACTATAGCCTAGGATCTGAAGTCATTACCCAGAATAATGCTCTATCTTTATTTCTTTATTTTTTTTAAAAAATTATCATAAACCTTCTTTGGGGAGTCCATCTGGATTCAGGAAGCTGGGTCTCAATGAAAATGAAATCCCCAAAGAAACCCTGACAATATTCATGAAGTCCCTTCCTCTTCATTTCTAAACAGTTCATTTAAATTTTGTATTTTATTGTCGCTAAATACTTGGATGGTTCCCACATTGTACTTTGTATGGACAAAACAGGCCTGATCTCCCTGTCTGCATAGTGCGGAGAGGTATTGGTTGTAGGATCTCCCTTTGTGGTGCTCAGTTAATTGCTAATTATGTAGTGATGGGTGTAAATTGCATGCTTGGCATCTCAGACTCACAAGTTCACTATCCATTTCTTCTACTTAAAGGAGAAAGACAGAACTACTGAGATTACCAGCCATATCTGCAGCCATGAAAATAAAACCTAAAAGGATGGAATACCCCTTCAGAAAAAAGCAGAAGAGGTTTCAAAGAAGACGAGAACAGAGGACAGTTCTGCCAGGGTTTTACAGCCAGGGGTCATGCAAAAAATGTTCCTTGAGTCTCAATTAACACGGGAAGAAGAATGGGTGCTCTTGCTTACAGGAGAAGCAAACACCCCTAGTCTCCAAATGTTTACTTCAGAGATGAAAATAAGAGTAATACCTTGACTTTAAAAGGCAGGTAGCCATACTATGTCTTTCTCACAAACTACTTTGTGAATCCTCTAATAAAAGTAATTGAGGATCACGTGTTAACTCCATTTTGTGCATGATGAATTAAAAAACCCAAGAAAAATGAACAGTTCAGCTAAGTCACCCTAATTTAATGGTAGACAGTCCTCAATATTACATTGGCCATCAGTCTCTTGCCAATGTGATCACAACTGATTTATGGATTTCAAATTTTGGTTTGTCGTTCATTCTGCAAGTTCTTTATTTATGACTTCCTTTTTTTTTTTTTTTCCTCTATTTTACCCTTGATGTTGAGAAAGTAAAAATTAGCTTAGACTAAAAACATAAAATATCTGCCCTTTTGCTCATTACTCTGGGATAACTGATAACAGAGCCAGAGAAAGGCAGCGTTAACAAGAGTTCGCCCACAGACTTTCAACTATAGTCGGTGTCACAAAACCCCCATTTTTAAGGGTCTTTCTTTTACTTATTCACAGACAAATTTTGTTTTCTAAAATTGTAGAATTTTGTTGTTTGAAATGCTATCAGTAAAAAAGAATATTCTATCTTTGCCTGGACTAAGTCACTTTGTAATAGAAAAAGCAGCCTTGATTACCAACTGAGGCACCAGGGACAGTTAGGGGGTTTCTGAACACAATGCTGCACATTAACTGTAGTTTCTAAGAAAATAAGACTCCCGAGTTCAGTTCAGAGTTCTGACCTGATATTGACCTTTTATAGTCAGTAATACTTAGCATTGAGCCTATAAAAACACTGTTTCATACCATAATGAGATACCTACTAGGAGGCTATAATCAAAAACACAGAGAATAACGTGTTAGTGAGGATATGGAGAAACCATAGCTCTTGACATTGTTAGTGGGACTTAAAATGATGCAGCTACTGTGGAAAACAGTTTAGTGATTCCTAAAGAGCTGACCATAGAATTACCGCATGGCCTAGCAATTCTACTTTTGGAATATATACCCCAAAACATTAAGATCAGGAACTCACAGATACTAGTACATCAGTGCTCACAGCAGCATTATTCCCTGTCACCAAAAGGTGAAAACAACACGTGTCTTTTGACTCATGAATGGACTAACAAAAAGTGGTCTATCCATACAATGGACTACTCCTTAGACTTAAAACAAGGAATTTCTGAAACAGCCTACAACATGGATGAACCTGGGAGACATTGTGCTCAATGAAACTAGGCTGTCACCAAAGCAGACATATTGTATGGTTCCACTTGTCTGAGACAACTAGAGTTGTTAAATTCAGAGATTAAGAAAGTAGACATGGCTGCTAGGTCCTGGAGTAGGGAGGAATGAAAAGCTAATGTCAAACATGAATGAATTTTATTTGTGCAAAACGAAGAGCTCTTTTTATGGTTCATGGCCATGTACTCGGTAACAATGAACTAAATACTTTTAAATGGTTGTGATAGCTTAAAAGGAAACAATTCTTCATTTAAATTTCACTCTTCCTCCAATCCTATAATAAATCTATTTTTTTCCTTTCTTTGGTGGGACACCTACGATTTCTCTCAGGTGTTATCTTTCTCATAACAATGAACAAATCAACCTGAATTTGTTGGACTATATGTTGGTCCTGGTGAACTTGGATTGAATTAAAAGAGGACCCACTATTCTCTGTCTAGCAAACCAGATCTTTTTATAATGGAATTTTGGGATGACTGGTACATGGTCATCTTGGGGTATTGTAGATCCATTTACTGAGCCAAGGGGAAACTTAATTCAGTCCCCACTTGAGGACTGGCTTGTTCCTCCTCTACCAGGGTACTGAGCTTCCATAAGATCATGGCTCCAGGCAGAAGGAAGACAATAAATATCGTTAACATTTTTGACTTCACCCTGTAGGTAATTTCAACTAAAATCACTGGCAGCTAACATGATTAAAAATTGCACACAGTGTCTTAAATAACTCTTCTAATGCCAAATATCAACTCCAGACTACTGTGGTCAACTCTCAATTTTATGAAAAAACAAAACAAAACAAAACCTGATTGTTTTTAACAAAATCTATCTTAGCAAAGTTGTGAAGTTAGAGAAGTTACTTTATGCCAATTTCCCTTTTTCTTTCTGGGGATACTCTTAAGCAGTCCTGTTTCTTGCCCACGTATCATGTCTCTTTCTCACAAAGTCTTAGAAAGAAACTGAGGCACAATGTCGGGTAAGGGAACTAGATCGAGAGTGAAAAACATTGGGTCTTCATTGCAATTCAGCCAACAATTAGCTTTGTGACCTTGAATAATATCTTTGGTCTCATATTACTGATCTATATATTTGGAGGAAAAGTAATTTACAACTAAGATCTCTTGTCTATACATCTCAATAGTTTTAGGATACATAATTCCCATTAGTCTATTAGCTGATAAAGAATCATTGTTCTCTAAAATTTAATAGGAAAATCTTAGAAGTCAAAAATTTTAAATCCTTAAATTTTTAGGATTGAGAATGCCTGCAGCATGTCAGGTTAATGGAGAAACATTTTTTTTTCCTGTGGAAATCTTCAGATTTAAGAGATCTTAAATCACACACAAATGTTGCAATAGTTATTTGTAAATCTGAATTAAGGAAAGAAGGGGGTCATGATTTTTAACTTGTCTTAATTACTTTCACCAGTTCGAAATTTTGATGGTCTATCAAGCACTAATGGGATGTTCTGTGATGCCTTTTCTTTTAACAAAACACATTCTGTGAAATTCCCCATTTCTCCTGCATTTTCCTCTGGTGTTTATAACTTTTATGATATACATTGCTTGTAGTTGAATTTATGTTGCTAAATAATACCACTGTAAATTAGGCACTGCTATTCCCTGGTCTTGTTTAGATCTCGTCAGTGGAGCTCTGTTAACTCTGAGATATTTTCAGTCAGAGATACATTGCTCGGTTCAATTTGCATTTCAGTAATTTTCTGATTTAGACATGGAGTTTGTAATGGGCATAATGATTCAGGAAGGGTGAATGGAGGGGAGGGACTCTTGGGAGGGGTTGCAGCTCTAGCAACATCCACACTAGTCCCTCTCTTCCACTATGCAGTATCTTCTTACAACTGAATAAATAAAAGTTAATTATCTTTGTAAAGCAGTGTTGGAAATGGTGTCAGCTATTTTCCTCTCTTTGTATATTCTGCTGTCAGTTTGAATTCAAATTGGTTTGGTAAGGAGTTTTGCCCCAGGGGTCCATTTTAGTAGCAGCCTTTCTGATTTGTCATAATTTACTGGCATACATGTTTTATTAAAATCATGATTTCACAGGCCAACTCTTAGAAGAAAGGCATTGATTGTTGGTTATGTGGCTTGGTTTGACTTGACCTCTCTATAGTCTTCACTGCTCCATGGAATCTTTTCTGAACATTTCCTTTGGGTTTATATTGTTTTCCCATCCTTTCAAAGAGTATGAGCTTCTTTTTTACGATTTTTTAAATTGCAGTAATTTTTATTCCACACATTACAATGAACTCATATGTATAGATTCCCCATATGTGCTGTTTCCTGGTTCCTGGGATCTGTGTCAACACACCTGGCCTTCATCAAACTGAGCTTCTTGGAGGAGGGGCTTGGTTTGCTTACTGATAGGATCTAACCCAATGCTCAATAATGGTGGGTAGAAGGCAGATCAGACAGATAAATCCTAAAAGTTAGTACTCTTCTAGGGAATAACACTTCACAAACACAGAGAGAGAGACAGAGAGAGACAGAGAGAGACAGAGAGAGACAGAGAGGAAGAGAGAGAGCTGAGAAATGGTTTATTGATTGGTTGCTTTGTCTTCAAAATGCCAAAAAAATTGTACGGAATGATTTCTTACCCATTATTGAATTTATGTGTGTGTATGTGGGGGGTGGGGAACACTTAATCAACTATCCTGACAGGTTGTTTTTGCCTCTGAAAGCAAAGCTTTTAAACAACAACAACAAAATAGATCCATTAACTGATAGGAAATTGCTTTAACCTCATGCACTGCAAAAACTGTGATGTGTGTGCATGTGTGTGTGAGCAGTCTCATACACACAGTATTGAAATATGAAAGAGAAAAAGCTTGACTATTTTCTTTTAAGGTACTTTTTCTTTTTTAAAATAATAGTCATGCATGTCATGAAAGATAAATACTATGGAAAATAGATTTTAAAAATCCTTCCTCAAACCCCTTAAGCTATACTCCCCCACTACAGTAATTATTAATTGTCTCTTACCTAGTCTTCCAGGGATGTGCTGTTGTCAGAGACACACATCACAAGCATATGTATACTCTCTAGGCTGTTTTGTTCATTGTTTGAATGTTGACTATCATGAAAATCTTTTCATATCAGCAAAATAGTTCTTTCTCTTTTATTTTATTACCTTAATATATAAGGTAAAATATTACCCTATGTGAATGTACCACACATGTTTAAATAGTCTCATACTAATTTAAATCTAACACTTGCTATTATAAATGAAGTTGTGAATGAACACCTGGCATAGATTTATCTTGAAACACTTGTGCAAGGTATATTTCTTTTAAATTTCAGTAGATATTTATAAAAGGAAATGTCAATTTACATTTCTACCAACAGTCTATGAAGGTGTCTATTTCCTTACATCGTGACCTGCACTGAGTTTTATCAAGATTTTTAAGTTTTTGCTCATCTGATGACTTGGATTTGGTATTCTATTGCTTTGAGTTGTTTTTATTTATGAACAATATTGAATATTCTTTGTATATTTGTTGGCCATACATTTGCATATAATGGGGGTGATGTTATGCATATATATATACATATTATGTATATTTCTTTTAAAGGAAACATGCAGGCAGGAATGAAGTTGAGTAGGCAGGCAGGCAGGAAGAGAGAGGAGGAAGAAATGTTTTATTTATTTCATGTAGTTGTTCATCTTGGTTTTTCTCCCATGGACCCAGAACAGGAGCCTGGGTCGTTGGTACGTATGGGGACTGCTCTCAGATGCTACTCCACCAGGGTGCACTGGCCATTTATATTTGTTTGGTCAGTGAGCGCTCTGTTCATACTTTTTGTCTATTTAAATTTTATTTCTCTTACTAATATGTAAGTTTTTGTTTTATAATAAGGAAATTGGTCCATGGCTATCTTCATTGTTCATTATTCAAACATATGTATTCAGTATCTATTATGTTACAGGCATTGGAGATGGCACAATGAACAAAATTGTTAAAATCTTTGCTCTCATGTAATTTAAATTTATTGGGAAGAAACAAAAATTAAGATAAGTAAGCTAAATAGCATCTAAGTGAGGTGACGCGGTGAGAGCTTAAGAAAGGTCTCTTTCGTTCCTTCGGTGAGATCAGAAGCAGCATCACTCACTGAAAATGACATTATACATGAGAGTGGGAGAGGGAATGGATGAGGGATATGTAAAATGATTGCCCTGAAATACCCAAAACTCGTCTGACATCATTAGTTTAGAATTTAATGTAAGACCAGTGACCACATGTGATTGTGTATTTCTTCTTTTTGTCATCATTTTTGTTGCTTGCAGTCAGACTGAGCTGCACAACTACAATGGGAAGTTAGGAGAATAAGTTTGGGATTTTTTCTAGATGAACTGTCATAACAATATATTATATATGAGTGACTCAAACAATGGTTATTCATTTTCTTTCAGTTATGGAGGCTGGAAGTCCAAGATCAAGGTGCCAGCAGGTTGGGTTTTTCTTAATACCTCTCATACTTGGCTTGCAGATGGTCATCTTCTCACCATGTCCCCTCATAGTCTTTTCTCTGTAATAGTATATTCCTGGTGTCTCTTCTTCTAAGGATACCAGTCCTACTGGATTAGGGTCCAACCCTTATGACCTCATTTAATCATAATTACTTCTTTAAGGGACATTGAGAGGTAGGACTTCAGCATATGAATTTTTGGAGTGACCACAATTCAGTTCATAATACCAGATGAGTTTGAGTAAGCAAGAGGCAACAGATGAGTTGAAGATAGATGCAAGGAAGGGATTATACCGATGAATCATGGAAATTAAAGGTAAGTAAGAAGGAAATTTAAAAATCAAGTCAAACTAGTCATCAGTGAAATGCAAATCAAAACCATATGAGCTATCATCTCACATCCCTTGAACTGAAAAAGTATAATAATGTAAAATGTAAAAAGTATAATAAAAAAGATAAGAAATAACAAGTGTTGGCAAAAATGTGGAGCAAAAGGCACTGCTGAGCACTGTGGGGGAATGTAACCTGGTGCAATCACTATGGAAAGCAGTATGGAATTCCTGAAAAAATTAAAAATAGAAATACCACATCATGCAGCAATTCCACTTCTGGGCAAATATCAAAAAGAAAGGAAAACAGGATCTTGAAGAGCTGTCGACACTCTCATGTTCCTTGTAGCATTACTCTTTCTCTCTTTCTCATATATATGTGTTGGTGTATGTATATATGTGTATATATAGTTATATATATATATATGTGTGTGTATGTCTATGCATACATATGTACACATTTGAATTGATTGATAAAACAGGGATAAAGTTCATGACAGAGATGAATACTGATGATCTCAAAGAGGATAGTGGGGGTGAGGCTATGAGGGTGTGGGGTGAGGAGTCAGGGGAATTGAAGTGAGATAAGAGGAAGGCTTTGTCATGAGCACATAGTTTTAGGGCAACTTTTAACTCCTGCTGTTAAAGATGTGAAAGTCATATGTGTTGCAAATTCTTTCTCTTAGATTGTTTTTCATTTTATTAATATATATCTATATTATGTGTATATTCAGGAGTTTTATATATTTAAATTTATCAATATTTTTTCTTTAGGAATTTTAAGTATATTTTATGTTAAGGATTATCTTCCCTGCCCCATAATCATAACTTTTTAAATAAAAACATTAAAATGATTTGTTTTAGTATTTTTATTTTCCATCTGGAGTCTTTTTTGGATTAACAGGTATGTATGAATCCAGACTTTCAATTTTTTTACAAGGCCAGATTGATGTTCTAAAACCATTCATCAAACAGTCCATCATTTTCTTATGTTTCGAAATATGCTAAGCTGCCCTTTGTTTATTATGTATTAGCATCTTTCCCTTTCAGCTCCTAACTGAAATTTCCAGTTCGCAGCCTTTAAAAAGTGTCTGTACTCTTAGCTTCTTTCAGTGTGTAATAAAAATATGAAAACCAATATATTCTACCTTTAAAATCCAGATGTATCCTTGAACATTTAGCATCTTGTAGATTTTCATTATTCATTCATGCCAATTCTGTTATTTGTGGTTTTCCTTCATTTTTTCTATTTTTATGATTTTTATTTTTCTTCCTGTTTTTTGTTATACCATTTATGCCTTAGGGGAAAAGTTGATAAACTAACTCCTGAGGACAACTCCTCTCAGTCAGTATGCTCTTTCTTAATGACTTGGTTTTTGACTAATACAGTTTCCGGAAGAATATTAGAATGAATAGTCATGGGCAAATGGGAATATGACTGTCACTGTCCATTTATGGAATGGAAACTCCAATAACTTTATATTTCAAAGTTTTATTGGAGATGTTTTTGAGCAAACCAGAAGGCCAGTCAGATCCTCGAATATTAGATAGTGGCAACCCCACAAACTTAATATTTTTGTTTGTTAGAGTTCCTTCATTTCTCAAATTCTTTAGTGTAACCATAGGCTTCTAAGGCTTTGATTCTGAAAGGAGAATGGATACTAAAAAGTGTTGACCTAGAGAAATGAGAAACAGGCCTGTGTCACTGATACCAGCAAGGCATCCCACTAAACTGGCCCGTTTGCCATCCTTCCCACAAGGCCCTGATGCTCTGGAGAGTCACTATGCTCTCCCTCCCTCTCCAACTTTCTCCCTTCTAATCCATGGTCCAGATATCTCTTTCCAGCATGAAAATGAGAGCATGTGTCTCCATGCCTCGGAATTTCTCCAGACTCGGCGACTGCTGACTGACCAGAGCCCAAGCTTGAACCTGGCCTGCCAGGGCCTTCACACTCTGACTCAGAACCACAGTTTAGCTGTATTTTCCCATCATTCTTCTCCAGGCATGCCACAGTGGATCCCTTGATGGCTACACATTGTCACATCCCTGGGGCATGGGCCAAAGAAGAATAAGGGTCCAAATAATGAGTAAAATCTGGGCTTCTTGAAGTGATTGATAACAGGAATAAAGGTCACAATGGATATAAATGCTGATGATCTCGAAGAGGTTAATGGGGGCGAGGCTATGAGGGTAGGGGTGAGGGGGCTGGAGGAATTGAAACTGGGAGACAAGGGAGGATTTTTTTGGTGGCAGAGTTCTTTATGCCTGAGGTATAACCTCTTACACCTCCTCTTCTAAAACCAGGGAAACTTGACAGGTCTTATAAGTCTCCTTCCAGCATTACAACCTCTAGGGAGCCTTTTCTCTTCTCTGCCACCCCTCCACCCAGCAGAAGCCATAACGTCTCATTAGTATTCCTGTGGAACATAGTTTATATCATGAGTGAAACAGCACTCACTGTTTCTTAGAGTGTCGATTCTAGCATTAGCACTGGAGTGGGACTGTTTCATCAGTAGAAACACATTCGAACATGTCATACAGGCACAGTTGCAGTGTGTAGAGTTCAGGATTGCTAACTCTTGTTATCTTCCAAACTAATCCTGTGAGGCAGATACCTTTATAATCTTCATTTTCAGTAAAGACAATTGAGCCCTAAAAAGATGAAGTTACCAGCTTGCACGCAAATTAGATATTCACTTCAGTGTCTTCTGTACCTGGGACTCAGTTCCTTTGTGTGACTTCAAAGTCTGTGAATGAATGAAAGAGCTAGTCCTTGTGCTGTGCTGTGCAACTTGGTGACTTCTCTTGAAGAGAAATGTCCTTGTGTAGCAGCCCCATTTGGCACTGAGAGCATCTTACTGTCTGTTTGACCTTGGACAAGTGACTGAATATCTCTGAGTCCTGGGCTTACATCTGTAAAATGAAGATAATTAAGAACTTAACTACCTCACGGGGCTCTTGAGTGAATTAAATGAAATAATGTGTGCAGGCTACATAAAGGCTGGTAGAATAAGTTAATAACAAATACTTTCTTTTTCCTTTTCCCTCATCACCTATTTTATGAAGACAAAAGACTGCCCTCAGAGATCGATTCAGTTGCCCTGACAAGAGAGGAAATCAAGCAGGGGCTACAAGAGATAAGTAATCAATGGATGACAGGTTCAGATGAAATTATGCCTGTCTTGTGCCATTTCCATGAGGACCTCAAATGAATAATGATCTTAAATATACCATACCAATACTTTTATCTCCCATATTCATTTTGGGAGGAAGAAATGGCCTCAAAAATACTTCAAAAAGGTGGAAGCAACTACATAGTATCTCTTGCTTGTCCTACAGGGACTAACTTTTCTAGTCACAAGATCTCAGAGTTTGGACATTGACTTTCAAATTCAAGAGAAAAACAACCCCTGAAAGATTCTTTTGATTTGTTTTCTGGCATCACTAAACGCTATTGTCAAATGACTTCAAAGTTCTGTGCTTCCGTAGTTAAGATTGTATCTCTTATGACTGGTCAAAAGGTAGGTAAGGAAAACTGTTTCGACACTTTTGATATATGCTGTTTATAGAACTTGGGGTCTGTCTTTGTTTTAATCAACTTTCAGGTATACAGGCTAGGTCTAACACCAACAGGTAAGGGACAGAGCGTAAGGGTAAGAGGCAGTCCCTGAAACCTTAAACATTTCCAGTGGCAGAAGCGAATGGGTAGGAAAAAAAAAAAAAAATCCTGTGAGTGGTTGGTGATTTGAACTGATAAACACAGAGTGTCAGAAAAGGTGCCCAATACATCGAGGAATCAGTGGGTAAATTGGTAGTGGCTAGGAACTGTCAGAGAAGAGAGTAAGAGTAAGCCAAGCTAAGAAAGAAGAAATGGTCTTTAAGAATATTTATTAAAGTAACATTGGTTGATGACATTATATAGGCTTCAGATATACAGTATTATTATTCAAAATCTGTATAAACTATATTATAATCACCATCAAAAGTATAGTTTCCATCTTTCCCCATATAATTGACCCCTTTTACCCAATATATCCATCCTCTCTTCTTCCTTCTCTATGGTAGCCACTAGATTCTAAGAGTTTGTTTTAGTTTGTTCATTTATTTTCTATCTTTTTCTTTTACATATGAGTGAAATCACATGGTATGTTTCTTCTTCCAATCTGACTTACTTCACTTTATAGAATCCTCTCAAAGTCCATCCATGTTGTCAGAAATGACAAGATTTCAGTTGTTGTTTTTTTTTTAAATACCTGAGCAGTATTTCTTTGTGTATATATAGCACCTCTTCTTCATCTATTTATTCATCTATGGCCATTTAGTTTGTTTCCAAATCTTGGCTATTGAAAATAATGCTGCTATAAACATAAGGGTCCATATATATTTTCTAACTGGTATTTTCGTATCCTTTGGATAAATCTCCAAGGGATTAATATCTAAAATATATGAAGAGCTTATAAAACTTAACAACAACAAGAAAAACAACCCAGTCAAAAAGTAGACAGATGATCTGAAGAGATATTTTCCAAAGAAGTCATACAGATAGCCAACAAGCAGATGAAAAAAGTGTTCATCACCACTCATTGTTAGGGAAAAACAAACCACAATGAGACATCACCTCACACCAGTAAGAATAGATACTATTAAAAGACAAGAAGAAGAGGTGGAGAAAATAGCACGACTATACACTGTTGGTGGGAATGTAAACCAGTGCCAGCATTATGAAAAACAGTATGGAAATTTCTCTTTAATTAGGAATATGAAAGACCATGTGATCCAGCTATTCCACTTCTGGGAAAATATATTTTTCATTCAGGGAGCACTGTTTTATGATGCTACATGAATTTTAGGGCAGGTTTACTTTTCACCACATATATGATGACAAACTCTGCACAGAAATGGTTTTTATTATCTTAGAACTCAAACCTGTCTCTAGAAATGGGAATAAATCTTTATTAAATACCTAATCCTGTTATAAGTTCCACAAGAGTTTTTAATCTAATTTTCACACTTCCCTTGTAAGATACATAGTTTAGAAATGAGAAAATACAGAGATTTTGAACAATATAAGCTTCTACTACTAGTCAACAGACAGATTGGGATTTGAATTCAGGTCAGACTTCGAAAGATTTGATCTTTCTATTGCACCAAGTTGATTTTACATAATTTCTAATAATTGCATTCATCACTGGACAATTAAAGTGATTACAGTGACATTATAGGATAAAAAAAGTGGATTGTGTCATATCTATGGATGTTTTGGGGATAATTTTTTAAAAAGCATCTACGTATGATTTAAATTGCAGTAATATAAAAGGCATTAATGAGAATATCATTATTTTGGCAAAAAATATAAGGATTAATTCTATGATCTGATTAAACTGTGATCAGAATTGAGTTTGTATTATTCGAGTTCTGTACCAAATAATTGTGAATCTATAGTAGGTTAAGCATTTAAGTATGCATGCATTTAAATTAAAATTTCAATTCAGTATCAAATATCAATCTTAGATTAAGATCCATGTGAGTCTCTTTTCTATTAAATTATCACCTCCTGATTGGGCCATTCCCTCGAAATTTGAGACTGAAGCTAACATATGGCTCAGTTGTGCTTACTTTTAGGAAATTGCTGAGTGAGAGCTGCATAACTGGCCGGGTTACAGAACACAATGGAATCTAAAACCATACATTAGCAAATGATGCCGGGTGGACTGTCTCAGCTCCAGAACCATGGTAACTGGCTAGAGTTGGAAACTGACTAATATGGAGTTGAGGATGAGGCAAGGGTCATGAAGAACACATTACACCGCGGCTGCATTTCTGCACATGACAGCTCTCATCCAAACCAAATGAGGACAGAAAGTCCCGCCTTGATGCGGTTCCTGGAACACTCCACCCCTTTCCCAAAAGTCAGCGTAGGCCAGAGATCTGAAAGACCTTGACCCCTTCCTGCCCCTTCTTTTGCAAAATCATATAGTCTTCCACCCATGTACTGAGTGTGGGGAGGGACTTTGGACAGTACCTTCCTGTCTCCCTTCTTTAGGAGGAAGTTTCTTTTTTGTAGATTCCTACTCGTGGTCTTTGGTCTTTATCAGCTGGTGGGCAAAAGAACTGAAGAGTATATTGGTAATAAAATCACTTGAACCTCATCATTCCCCTATGAGCCAGGTACCTGTTAGAAGTCAGGTATCTTCTTTACTTCACAGATGATGAAACTATGAGGTTATGTAGATCACCCGAAGTTATAGCTGAGGGTAGTGGCAAAGGTTTCACTAAACACAGGACTTTCAGAAGCAAAGGAAATAGGCCACTCTGCTTGGAACTTCCACAAAATTTATTTTTATTCTTAAAACTCTAGAAAGTGTTCAGAAATGAGAAAATTGAGACTCAGAGCTAGAATAAGATGAAGTTAAAGAACCATAAAGTGACTGAGTTGGTATTTGGACCTGGTTTTCCAAAGCTACATATTGGTTCTCTACATCTCTGCAAACCATCTCTTTGTCCATCTCTGCTCAACACTGAATATAGTGCCTGCACACTGCTTTTATGGAATGACTAAGAGATAAATACAATGTATACATTTAGTGACTGGCAAATATTACTCTAGGAGCACCCTGGTGGAGTAGTGGTTTGTCAGCTGCCTTCTACTGGCACAGTTCATACATGTACCAAGGATTGTGGTTGGAATTCTGGAGGTCCGGATAACAATGAAAATGAACAACTGAAAAAGGTAAAGTGCTTCTTCCTCCTCTCTCTTCCTGCCTGCCTGCCTCTGCTGGCTTTTATTCCTGCCTGCACCCTTCCTTAAAAAAAAAAAAAAAAAAAAATTTTGCTCTCATGAGAAAGATATAGAGTGAGATGCTACCAAATAAATAATTTTGGTTGTCTTTTACATGGAAAAGTAGGGGAACTATTAGTGAAAATATTTCTGAGTCATCTCCTCAGCTCTATAAGCATGTTATTATATGAAGTGTTTCTCTGGACCCCCAATTTATGGAATCACTCCTTACCCTTATTCCAAACATCCAAAACACCCTTGCCCTAAGCCCATCAGCAGGCAAGGACCCTCCAGTTAATAGCTAGGTGAGCACCCACATGCAAAGTACCTTTCCTTATTTATTAAGGGTGTTGTTTGTGGTAGATGACCGTTTGCTAATGAATAACATTAGCTTTGAATGAATTGGATTCTTATTCAGCAAATATTGATTAAATAGTTATTAAGCACAAGGGAGGACTTTACTAACTTTTCATTTGCTGGCAAGTGAAACCTGCTGTTGTGAGAAACTTCTGACTCACAGCTCTCATCTTGGGTTCCAGCACTATCATGTCACAAATTACTGCATGATCTGGGCTACTGAGCAGCTTAATTCGGACATTTGTACATTGAGCCTTCCACAGGCTCCTGATCTATGGCCTGTGTCCTTAGGGAATATTTAGAAATGTGTGGGAGTGTCTGGGGTCATAAACCTGATTGAGGGGTGCTACTGGCAGTGCCCAGAGACTGGGGATGATAAATGCCATGCAATGTGGGAGTCAGTCCCCCACATCAAGAACGCATATTCTGACCAAGATTAGAACTGTTTCTCTTTTGAGAAACACTGATTGAAATCCTCCCTAGTTTTAGTACTCTCTAATTCCAAGACAGTGACTGAGAGGCAAATTATAGTTCTGTTCACTTTGACTAAGTCAACAAGTAATGATGTTAAATATAGGCAAACTACTGGCAAAATGCCTTCCATGGAGCAGGAAAAAAGCCCCAAAACAAAACAGGGAGTATTAAATACTGGTGATCTTTGAAATGCGTGCTGGCCAAGAAGTTACTAAAATAACATTTATTATTGTAGCACATTTTATATTAATTATCTTAGATAATTTGTAAAGCAATAGCTTGAATGCCACATGGAACATTAATTCTGCTAATGAGTTCAGTGACTGTATTTTCCTAAGCATCTCACCATTATCTTAGCTCCATCCCACTTTGGTTCATCTGAAAGGGGTTTAGACTTATTAAACTTGCCTTTATAACTCTGAATGTCTTTTAATAACAGAAGAGCTATATAATCGAGACTTACTGTTGCCTAATTATTTCTTTTGCCATTAAAGCTAATTGTTAAGGATAATAAAGTGATTCCCAGGCAATTTAGTAATTTGACTCATCAAGAGCCTCGTGGTAGCATGATGCTGGCTGGCGGCGCCAGCCCAGACCAGCTCCGTTGCTGTTCTGAATGCATTCCCTCTGCAACATTTTGCAGCCTTCTGTGCCTTATGAGATTATAGGGTAGCAAAACTTTTGCAGACAATAATATGTATTTTTAAAACATGGGTGACACGAACATGTTATTGACTAAATCAAAGTTTTAAAGTCTTTCGAACTTTCACTCCTTCTAAGAGTAGGTAAAGCAACCTAATCATCCCATGTTTGTGGGTGGGGCTAAGAGTGCAGTGGGCTTTCCCTACCCCCCTCACTTTTTTAGGCTAGTTGGTCTCATTTCTGTATTTTCTCTGGATTTGAATATCTGTTAACATCATCACATAATATTTGATGCAAGTGTGGCCAACGCTAGCATTTATTTTTTTAGATTTAATTTATTTTAGATTAATTTATTTAGATTTTGTTTAGAGTAACCATGACCCATAAGAATAATTTGGGGTCATTACATTGGAAAAAATCTGAATGCCCACAAACATATGAAAAGATATTTCCTTTCCTGGGTAGAGGAATGAAAATGAGAACAATAAGATACTATTTTAACACCTATTGAATTATTAAGGAGCTTAAGAGAAAACAAATGGAACTTTTACATGGTGCTTTCTGTAGCTGACTTTCTCCTAACAAAGGAGCATTCTTTTTCCCTCCCACCTGATAACCAGCTCATTTGCATTTACATCTGAAAGGAATGATAAGGAAGTCACATTAGTTTGTTTTTTGTACTTAAAGATTAACCTTTGATAGGCCTGCTCTGGTAGAGTAGTGGCTGGGTGCAGTCCATGTACATCTCCAAGGACCTGGGTTAGCATCCCACGCGGGCCTGGGGTAGCGGGGAAACCAAGATGAACAACTACATAAAAATAAATAAGAATGCTTCCTCCTCCTCTCTTTTTGCCTGCCTGCCTCTGCCTTCATCCCTGCACTTCTCTTTAAAACAAATAAAAAATTCTTATAAGAAAGATTAACCTCGATTGAATTGTTCAGCTAATCAATTTTTAGCAGAATCTAACTTTTTAAAATAATATGGTTTGATTTTTTTTGTACCCCCAATTCTTTTTTAATATAGGCTTTCATTATTTTTTAAAGGTATTTATCATTATATTCTAAAGGTATTTACATTCCTGACAAATTTTAATTTTTGATTGTTCTGAGGTAGACTATATGTTTCTCCCCAAATTTGTTTTTCCTGTCCAATAAATTTTACCAGTTTTAATGATAGCGAATGACCTATAAGCAATTACCTACAAGCACCAATCTTGGGAGTGTTCTTTTTGTAAGGAATCTCTTTAAGCATATTATAGTCTGTTTGAAAGTCCAGGTTTCTGCAGAGTGAGTATTTTTAGACTGGGGCTCACCTACAATGGGTAAACCAACTCAGGCCACCAGCCTTAAGATCAGTCCAACACCTACCTGTGGTTAGTCTCAGTCAACCAGTGGCTGATGAGAGCAAGAATTCCTCTTTGTGGTTGAATAAAAGGACAAGAGGAATTGCCCTTAAAATAAAGACAAAAAAAAAAAAAAGGGACCTGTTTTATCCCCCGAGTATTGTCATTCGAGAAGAGACCAGAACACAATGGCCAA
Source organism: Solenodon paradoxus (assembly GCA_004363575.1). Classification (NCBI taxonomy): domain Eukaryota; kingdom Metazoa; phylum Chordata; class Mammalia; order Eulipotyphla; family Solenodontidae; genus Solenodon; species Solenodon paradoxus. The sequence continues at coordinate 26,703 of RJWH01004028.1, read as the reverse complement.
GCTGAAGAATGGATGTCATTGAAACAAGAAATCTAGGCCAGACCAGCAGGGGCACAAGGAATGGTGGGGATCCAACGCTTCTGAATGTCACTTGAAAGTGCTCCACCAAGCACACCTTTAAGTGATGTGCCTAATTGTTCTTCCTTTCCTTTTTTTCTTTTGAGAATCACAAAGGAAAAGGAAGGAAGAGCCCAGTGGGAAGAGCCAGAGGCTGAGCCTCTTAGGAGAAGAAAGAGCACAGAAGGGATGTAAATTTTGCTCATTAGTTCACCATCTACAAATGCTGGTTGGCAGGTGAACAGTCTGCCCAAAGAATCTAGGGAATTTTGATCAGAAACAGCAGTCTGTCTGGTGGGCCATAATACCTGAAAATCTCTGCCATCAAGGGGTAGGAAAAAGAAACAAAAGCCGGTATCATTTCCATCAGTTCTCCAAGGGTGATAGATAGCTTGCCAGTAGATGGGGGCCTGGGCACCTCAGTTGAAGATATTCAGCTTCTGGAACACAGGCACATTAAACAGAAGCTGGAATGCGTTCTATGATTTCTGGGGAAGAAAATGGACTTCGACCTGTACTCCCATCAATATGTCTGTAGCAAAAGAGGTTTTTGCACAGCTATTATACTCTCTCTCTCTCTCTCTCTCTCTCACACACACACACACACACACACACACACACACACGCTTCAGCACCACAAACACCCGAGGATCACCAGTGATCCTGACTTGGCATCATGGAATACAAATGCTGACATATTCTTGGGGAGAGCAAGGGATGAGAATTTCCTGTTTAAAGCAAGAAGCAGTCTCTTTTTTCTGTGAATCTTCAGTCTCCCCCAGGAAGACAGAATAGTCTATATCTTCCCAAGAATTTGTGTGTGTTTTTCTGTTTTTTTGTCTTTTCTTTTTTCCCCCAAGTTGGTTCTGCGTTTGACTGAAAAGTAGGTTAGACATGCCAATATTTCTTCACTGTGTTTCAGACATTTCACATGGGCTGCCACAACTTTTCGGCTCAGACAACTACCTCCTCTCCCAGGGTTGAGAGTCACAGTTCTGGGTCTCTTCAGGCAGTCACTTGACGCATGCTTAGGAGAGCACATTAGTTCTCTAGTCTTGTTTCTTCTCACCAGGCACCATCCCTGGCCGGCAAAGTGAAGATGCCCTTAGCCTCTGTCTCTGCCAGTTAAGATCAGGCACCCTCAGTCCAACAGTACTCTTCCACTTGGTGGGGAGAGAAGACTACCAGTGTGGGCAGGTCAGTTGGTGAGTCCAGAATGAGAACTCTGCTGTAAACCCCTCGCTGTCCACAGTCTCTGGTGTGAGCCCCGTGCATCTGCATCTGTATGCCATTTGGTTGAAGATATCTGCTAGTCCCCGAGACAATTTTCTCCTGCCATCAGAATCATTAGGTCGTGCAGCTTATAGTGCAGTTCCTGAATCTCGGCCTAGTTTATCATATAAGGAAGGGCCTGGAAATCTGTATTTTACCATAGAGACTAGCATCTGAGAAGGAGCAAAACATGCAATGGTAAAGGACACAAGCTCTGATAATTACCTGTTCCTTTCTTTGATATTTACGTGATCTTGGGGGGAAATTATTTAACCTTACTCTGCCTCATCTGTCAAATGGTGATAATAACCTTAATCCCCACCTCATAGAGGGGATCAGATGAATGCACCCTTTTAAAACACTTAGATCCTCCAGTTCATAATAATATTAATCCATGCCAGCTATTACTACTATGATGTAATAAGCACCCTTGACAACTCTTTCAAATCAAGTTCAAGATCCATAGGTCCAATACAGTCCTCTTGGATTCTGTATCTGCTTCTGCTCAACCCTGTGGAGACCTTCTGGGTTTGGCGCTCTTCTTGTGTCCTCTTCTGTCCTTCTCAATGTCGGACTCTCTTAGCTGTCTTTTAAGGCTTTCCACTCTTTTTCTGGGGTATAAGAACCATTACTGCCTGTCTTTCAGTCAGGTTGGACTGACCACTGAGGACAGGATGCTGCTGTTTGCTTGAGAAGTTACCAAGCTACTCACTCTTCAAATGTGGAAGAAAGAATTTCCTGTAATGGGGCCCAACTAAAGAATGGGAAGTTCTTAATCATTCAGTATAACTCAGTGTTGATAACCATTCAGTCCCAGCAGTTGCTGTTAAACTATTTGGTTGGAGTATATTCGAAAAGAGTCTTCCTTTAGGAACCTGCCTGTGTGGTGACCCTCTTGCTCAGTTTTCCCGGACAGTCCTGGTTCTGGCACTGAAAGTCCTCAGTCTCAGGAAACCTTTCAGTCCCTGGTAAACCAGGATGGTAGGTCTCCTGGTGCCCTGTAGTTACAGGGTTGGGTCTCCAGTCGACAAACCAGAAATGGCCAGTTCGACTCCAGGTGTGAGTCAGGGACTTAACTGGGTCTGGACTCCGCCATGTGAACCTTCAGAGATATAAAGCTTAGACTGGGAGAGTCCCCGATAGGGTTAGTGTCGTCCTAAACTCGGGTCTGGAAAACATACTAGCGCTTTCTGCAAAACTGACATGGAGCAGAAATATACTAAATGTGTAATTGTGACTCGAAAAGGATTGGAAGAATTCTCTATGATGCTTCCTGTAATGCACTCAGAATCGTATCCTCCAGTCTGTCATGTTTTCTGATGTGAATAATAGAAAGAGCTATAAATATTAATTCTTTCCTGAGTCTGGAGATTTCTCTGCTGATTACATTTCAGTTGGAAAAATGACAGAAGGGCTTGCTTCCCTATTGCCCTTGAAGAAGAGATTTGGGAGGGAGAAAACAAGGATCCAGACTTTATAGAGTTGTAGAAATTACAAATGTCAAGATAGTTAATCAACATCCAAAGACAGTATAAAATCACACCCTGTCCTTGCACATATATACCTCTAACCCCCATAGGCATGAGCAGAAACACTGAAATGAAGGAAATCACCTGAAGGAAATTGCCTGAATGGGATTGTTTTAAGAGGAGATAGGGCTTCCTTAATTAAAGCACTGCTTAATTATTGCTACAGCTTAAGGAGATGGAATTCCAGGCAATAAAATGGGAGTATGACAGGTCTGGGGCTTGATGGATAATTAATTTAAAATAGTTGGGTGGGGGGAGATGGCATGATTAAATACAGGCTCAGGCTGATAAATGAATCATTAGGGAAGTGCATTTTTAATGAATGAAAATGATTCCAGGAAGAATGGGGGAAACATTCTTGTAATTATCATTGCATGGTCTTGTTGGGGAGAAGGAGATGGGTTTCTGAGTCAGAATAAAGTAAAAGAGTGAATTCTGGGCTCTGTCTTCTTAATGGGACCCCTGGTGCTCTGTGGGTACAGACGGAGTAAGAAACCCTTTACAGCAGCAGGGCTGCTCATAAAGACTCTGAATCGCCTCGCTCCTTTGGCTCAACCCTACTCCAAGATACCACTTAAATGCCCACAATCTCCAAGAAGTCAAAGAGTGGATTTCCTAGTACAGAATCCACATGGGGCCTGTCTCCTCTCCTGCCTAATTACTAGTAAGGCTGTTCTCTTAACAGCATGATCAGTTTTTCTTTTTCTTTTCTCTTTTCTTTCATTTGGCAACTGGAAAGAAAAATTCTCATTTTTTACCTACCCCAAAGTAAAAAACAAAACAAAACAAAAAACCCAGCTACCTATAAGATATTAAGGTATTAGTGTGAAAAGAGATTTACTTAATCAAAGATGAAAATTAAACTAAGAATATAAAATATTGGTGTGGCCTGGTGGCTCAGGTGCTGAGGCAGTGGTTGGGGTGTGGACCATGGAAAGCCCAAGGACTCGGGTTCATGACCCACTGTCAAGGGAACCACCAAGATCAATAAACAAATAAATAATGGTGCTCCCTTCTCCATTTCCTGCCTTCTGTCCAATGCTTCTCTGCCTCTTTCTTCATGTCATTTAAAAGAATTATTCAATGTAAACAAGAATGAGAAGAAAGGGGGAAAAGTCCTTAATTCACGTGTGTGTTTGTACATATACACCTACATCTATATATATCTATATATGTTTTGTTAAACTTACATTGAAATAATGTTACACTTTTAAGAAATTTCGAGAGAATTTTCACATACCCTTTACCTAAAGTCGCCCACTGTTATTTCTTTATTACCTTCATTTTTCAGTGATCTTTAAAGTTGCTTGTATGCTAAGAATGAACTAAGATATGGAGCAGTGATAGAATCTAGGCCTGGGAGGCACCATTCCCATCTGGAAGGACCCTGTAGCTCCTGTTAAGTACTGTCAGGCTGCCTGCAGGGGGGCGCGTCTTTGCTCCAGTACCTTTCTTATCCATGGGGACAGAAGGAATAACACTCCTGACCACTGAAAATATTAGACATTTTGACATAGCTGCTGCTGATCTATCAGCAGAGATCTGAATACTTCAGGCACACGAACTTCCCTGTGGTTTAGATGTGCTCTTCAGATTAAAATTCCCTTGAACAGAGATAACAGATGTGTCAAGACCAGAGGCTGATGCTGAAATACAAGACTGTTTTGTCTGACTTGAAAAAGGAAATACATATTTTTTACTCAAGGACTTGACTTCCAGAAGCGTCTTTCAAGTCCTCTTAAACACTTACTTTGGTATTCAGGAAGGATAAGATAAGATTGCCCAAACAAGGCATGAAATATTGAGATGAGAATCATCTGCTGTCCAGCCTGCCATGAGCTCCTAATAGTGGACAAGACAATCACAAGTTTGACATGTAGGATGTGTCCCCATCCCAGCCGCCACCCCAGCAAAAGGTTTAAATAGATGTTTTCTAAGTTCTCCAGAGCAAGATTAGTCCAAAATACCTCCCACCTTGATATGTGGCTTTAACATCAATTGAGACCCTTTCCTTAAAGAATAAAAATGGTCTAGATATAGGCCTCTTTCCAAAATAGTCTTTTAATCTTAAATCAGGGAAAATATCTAAAGGCAAGACTTTTGTCCTATGAAGTCATCCCTTTGTGTGAGGACACTTTCGTTCTCTTGGATGCCCCAGAACCCCTATCACATTCCTTAGTTCAGGACATAAATCAGTCTGTCTCATTTACTTTAGAATTGATAGTCATGTAAATTCTCTCTATCTGCATTGCATTTGGTCTTTTCTGCCCATTAACCTGTCTGGTGTTAATTTGTTTGCTTGATCAGCCTGAGAAGAATCTTAGAGGGATGGGAAATTTTCAGCATGCCTCTATAACACCACAAGCAACCACCCATTGGATAGTTCTAGAAGGTTTTTGGATAACTTGTGTTGCCTGATGATCCACTTCTGATTTTTCAAGTGAGACAAAGTTTGACAGGAATTCCTTTAAGGAGGCAGACACCTTCAGGCTTGATCAGTGAGACTACTCTTTTTAGTTCTTGAGGTGGCACTGATCTGTTTGGAGGAAGCAGCCCCTTTTTACTCATGACAGGCATCTTTACCTGTCAAAGAGGTAGACTCAACATACTGGGTTCTCACCTGAGTATTGTGGTTTACTCTTCGTTGAATGGTGAAGCTTAGGTACCATTTGCTTGCTTTCTCTGCAGCTTCTTAACCATATTGTTCTTTAGGACACCTACACTGAATGCTAGTAGTGAAAGTAAGTGAGAGTGATAAATGGGTTCATATCTCTTGAGATTCTTCCAAAATGGGAAAGCAGATGAGAAGGCTAGAGAAGACCAGCATTTCTTCCTTGGTTTGCTCTCACTTTTTGTAGCGCTTTTAGATTTGGTAAGTTGCACTGGTCTGGGAGAACTAAGAGGAGGCCACATCTGTAAGCCTTGACCATCATTGGGATTTTCTTAGTGGTTCATTTATCATCACATATCTGATAGAGCTCCATGCTTGATGCATGATTTGTCAGTGAACTCCTTGTCATAATTTCTTCAGCCTCATCACACCTAGCAGACGGTGTTGAGATGCTTTTACTATTATCTTCACCCTCTTCTCTTTGCTATTGTTCTCAGCAAACAAAAGAGAGAAGGGATGAAATCCTACAGTAACATCTAACATCAGTTTTTTAAAAAGTTCTTACTGAAAAAGGACTGTTTGCATGTTGTAAACAAGTCACATTTACAGAATTATCAAATGATTTCCTGTAACACTTTATTCATATCCTTTCCCGTGCCTGCAATACTTTTACCTACTTTACCTGGTAAACTCATTTCATTGAAGCACCATTGAATTGTCATCTCTTTGCAATAAACTCCCCTTCCTCTGCTTGGCTCCTACCTACTACTGCCTGATCTCTGCCTTAGGATGCCTTATATCAGCACCCTTCATACATGTCACTGTTAGAATACATATAGTACAGTATCATAGTCAATTATGACTGAGCCGTTGTCTCAAGTTCCAGATTCTGAACTTCCAAGGACTAGAATTTTCTTCTATCATCACACCCAACTCAGAAATTGGCCTACTTTGCACGTGCTCAGGGGTAGCACAGGGGTTTTCCTTTCTGAGGCTCTCCTCTTTTGAGGAGAATTGTGACCCTGTGAGGACCCCCAGACATCTGTTGACGTGAATGAATGATTAACTTACAGGAAGATGATCGTACTACAGGGCAGAGGCGGGCCCAGAAGATGGGGAGCGGGGTAAGGTGTCTGTTCCCCCAGACCTAAGCTTGATCCCTTTTTGGTGAGGGATGTGGGCTAAAATCCAAAGAGCTTCTTCGTTGAGTATTTGTAAGATTCTATGTATAAGGAGTACCATCCTGGAACCAGAAAGCGTTGTGCAGTGCAGGCTTGGGGAAGGGTATCACCCACTTGTATGCTATAAGTGAGTGGTTCTAGGGGTACACAGCTGATTTAAAGGCACTTCATATCTTTTGCCACCTTGTGTGTCAAAGAGAAGCTTTACAAACTTCCATGTCAGTGCTTCTGGAAGGAGAAACCTCATGGATTGCTTTTGCACTGGTGGTGACAAAGGTCAAGATGTCCTGAAAGTGACCTGTGGTCAACACCCAAAACGAAGCCAAAGGAGAGGTCTGTGGGAACAAGTGACATCTCCTTGAAGACTGCAAGAACAGACCAGGGTGACCAGGACAGGGACCGAGGACCTGCCTCCATGTAGGTGAGACTGCCCAGCCAGCATTTTGGGTTTAATGATAACACAACCTAATTTGCACTGTCTGATGGGCTTAGTGAAGTTCAGCTGATAAATGAAGAATAACTTGATTGTTTCGAAAAGGAGACATGTGAAACGTTGCCAACCACATGCTCATTGCAATAGGGCTTTGATTAGGTGCTGCTGTAGCTGGTCAAAGCATTGATAGGCAGCTTGGGGTAGGATCGGACATAGCACTGTGGAATCAGTCATCTGAGTGGGCATTGAACACAAGCGTTAACCTTCAAAGGTTAAAGTCCAGGAGAGAAATGTGTGTGAGGGGAGCAGAGGGAAAGCTGAATGCCCGGCTGCCAGATACTTCAAAGGGGAATTTACCTTGGTGATTTAACCACAGTCCAGCGTCTGGCTCTTAGTTTTTCAGGTTCAAAAACTGAGAAAATTGGTTTTGTCAGCACACCGAGGTAAGATCAGTTTATCGCGTCCTCAGTCATCCTCACCAAGTTCACAAGAGATGGATGTGTAAATCAAAATGCCATTTTATTAATTTACAATGACAAGTAAAATCGGCCAGGAGATCAGATACACATTGTTTCAAGCCCATGCTTTCCCTGTGGGGAAATCTATGTGGGAAGTCAAATTCTCATCAGAAGACAGCCAGGCAAGCTGGGATTCGGAGCGAGAAGGGAGCTGGCTGTCTGACTGGAATGTCAAATACAGCCCATGAGCCACTCTCCACCAAAGGGGCCTACCTGGGAGGGATCAGAAGGCTGAATTCTCCGACGGAAACCTCTTAAGACAGACCCGGCTGTTCATGGCTTCCTCTTCCTCTCCGACTCTGTTGTGTCCCTGCTGGCATGTTCTTTCCCCAGCTGTGTCCCTTCCCTGCTCTCCCTCTTCTCGACTTTGCTTTCACCCCTGCCGAGGCTGAGAAACAGACAGCTGTCCAGAGGAGGCCTAACCCAAGGCCCACAGTGCCTGTCAGGTTCTGCTGAGGTGAGAGAGCCTCATGTAATCACGGGTGGCCAGTGTGTCAACCAAACATGGCCTCCAGGGCGTTGCCTGTCAACCTTCCTGCCAGGGCCAGCCAGGCCCAGGAGGCCGATGAATTGTTAACTATGGCTGATCAATGCCTTTATCTGACATCAGGGACTGCCTCTTCTCAGCAAACCATTCGCTGCTTTGATTGAAGCCAGAGTCAGCTGCTATGAGGAGTGAGTTGAAGAGAGGCTGTTACAGTCCTGAGGTAGAGACTCCTGCTCTGCATTAGCCTCACATGGGATAGTTGACGTGCTCAAGATGTTAGCTGACGCCTTTGGGAAGGGAAAGAAATAGCCTAAAGGTAACAGCTCAGGTTTGGTTTGTGGAGAAAGACAATCTATGCATTCACTGCTTTGAGTGTTGTCCGTCGGTCTTATGTCCGCCTGCTCCCCCATCATCCCTCCCTTAGGTACCCCTCTTATAGACTGAAGGAATCTTGTGAGCCTTCTCTCTATGTAAATAATACAGAGTACAATTCTTATCTTCATGTTGCAGATGAGGAAGTGAGACTTGGAAAAGTTAAGTAACCTGCCTAAGGCTGCTAGCTAATAAATGACAGCGCCAGTCTGATTCCCGACCTGTCCTTTCCCCACAGTGTGACCCAGCTCTAGAGGCTTGGCTAAATGCTGTGAAATCTCTCTATAGAACTACATTTTAGCTGACTAGACCAGCTCGTACCACCCGGGTTTTCGGGTCTGCTTACCAATGGAAGTAACAACAAATATTTGGTTCTCCAGGTTGAACTACAGGTTTATTTAGAATGAGAGGGCTGGGCTGCAGAATCTCTAAATTCCCTTCCAATTTTGACTTTCTGAGTTTGCTGTCACGACCACTGCTACTGCTACTTTGTATTACTATGGATTTAATAATATCCATAAATTACTTTATCTACCACTAAATGATCAGAGAGTCAAAAGTGCTTCTTGTTTCCTTTATGTTTTCAGAAATAGCTGTTATCGTGTTGGCCATAGTAGGTACTGTTTACACATGTATTAACTTGAGCTGATTTTCATCATCCTCCTCTAGGATGAGCAGGCAACATCACTATACAGATGAGGAAACTGATGCTTAGAGGGGTTTAATGAATGACCTAAAAATCAAAGAGTTCACTTCTATGCCCTTCTTTGTTTCCGTCCATCCTTCAATGATGTTGTAAATGCACGTGTCCCACAACAGCGAATTCTCAAGTAACAAACAACTGCAAGTAACAAACAACTGTACCTAGTGCATTTCCTAGATAGCTGTCAGCCAGAGAAACAATAAGATTGACCCTGACATAATGTACCTTTTCCAGCTACTCATTTACCAAAACTAATTGTTCTAAAGTGGGCTTTGTAGAGCTATATGTTTCATCAGCTGATTATTGTGCAAACATGTCATTTTCAAATTGAGAAATGGTAGCAAAAGGATATTTTATTACTTTCCATAACTGAATTAAAATTCTCAGCAACTGAACAACTTATGCAGGATCACCCAGAAACTTGGTGTCATAAAAAGGTAGCTCAAGTCACTCAGACTTCAGCCTTGCACGTCATGACCCCTTTTGTTATGGGGTGACAGTCCAACTTTCTGCCAATCACAAAAAGGCTATGAAAACAACTAGTTAAGAATTAGATCCATACTTTAATTAGCATTTTATATGTGATTATTAATGACTTTTGCCACCAAAGATTTTCCAAAAAGATACTTTTTGTGCATGGAGGAAAGTAGCACTAATAATCTTAAGACGATTTTAAAGTTTTGCTCCCCGAGGCTCTCTTCTCTGAGAGCTGTTTGGCTCTTCAGAGCTTCAGATTCTTCAGACTTCAAAAGGATCCTTGGTCTCTTGTGAGATGATCTGCTGGGAAAATATCCATAAATACATCAATTCTAATGATCAGCCTGAAAAATCTCCATCGGGTGCTTGGGTGCAGTCAGGCCTGGAAGACATGTGAGGAGAGAAAGTGCATGAGATGAGAAAGTCATACCCTTGAGCTGGGAAGCATTGGAGCAGCTTGAGCTCCCATAGCCCCTTCAGTGAGAAGTCTAGACGTGTGCGTCTGGCTATTTAGGGCATGTGAGCTTGCTTATTTTTGCCTTGTGAAATGACCAGGCTACGCTGCAGCTGCTGTTCTTTTCTCAGACATGCTCTAGAGGACAAGAAATACACATCTACACATAGTTAGAAAGGGGTGTTGTTTATGGCATTCGATCACCATTCTTTGACTCATCTCCTGGATCGTGACAGCAGGGACATTTTGTTTTCTAATGTTTTCTAATGTATTTTTGAGGGCAGGGATATTTCATTTTACATTTCTGGCTCCCTTTTTCCTTTCCCCATTCCTCCTTACTATCCACAAACAGACTCTCACTCCCAACGACTTTCCCAAATACTCTTTTTAAAGAGAAAATTGTCTTCCATGAATAATATAAAGTTTAATACCACATGACCAAGGTCTGCTAAATATATCAAGGTCTTTTGTGTCTTTTTTTGTTACTGTGAATGAATTTTCCCCTCACCTGACATCTTTTGATTATTTCTGATAGGCAGATGCATTGCACTGATTAGGTGTGCCATCAAAATGTGGCAAAGCAAACCACCTCAAAACAGAGTAGTTTGCAGCAATCATGTTTTCTCTCAGTCTGTGGGTCAGATGCAGATGGTTCTGTTTGAGCTGTGGGCCCATCTGACTGGGGAGGCCCTTGCTTCATGGGTGTTCATTTTGGGTCTTGGAGTAAAGGGCCCGGGACTTGGAGTTGGGGAGGGCTGTAATGGCAGAAATACTAGGGTCCAAGTAGTAAAACAAATGCCTTTAAGGTCTGCTGTGGATTGAGGCGTATGCCCCCAAAAGATATGTTGAAGTACTAATCCCCACTTCTCCCTATGTCACCTGATTTGGAAGTTGGGCCTTTGCAGATATAACCAAGTTAAGAAGAAGTCATCCTGGATTAGGGTAGACTCTGATTCAGTGACTGATATCCTTAAAGGTAAGAGAAATTTAAACACAGACACAAGGGTAGAAGGCCATGTGATAAGAGAGACAGAGGTTAGAGTTATGTTGACTCAGCCAAGATGCTCCAAGGATACTGGAAATGACCAGAAGCTCATGGTACTGATTCTACCTCTGAGCTGGCAAGAAGGAACAAACTCTGACATTTTGGACACCAGAATTGTGAAAGAAACTTTTAAGTCATTGAACTTGTAGTAATTTGTTACAGTGGCCCCAGGAAACTAATAAAAGGCCTATACTTGACATTTATGCCTATTTCACTGGCCAAAGTAGGTCATACGGCCAGGGATTGGCACAGGTAGTTAGTAATTCACATGGAATGGCTACACTTATCAGTCTAAGTCCATATATTAGTGAACATAAAATGATCAAAATGCGAAAAGCAGCATCTGGTTTATTTGTCTAGTATATTGGAAGCATACTATTGCTTGTTGTAATTGAGAAGCAAAAGTTAAATATGCCTAAAGCCTATTATTTCCTTTTGAAGGAAAATTTGTCTTATTGTTTTATGCAACTGGGTAAAATATAATCACAGAATGATCTGTCCTAAGAATGGCACATATTTCAGGGAAATTTTAATGGAATAATTTTTTTTATGATTTCGTAAACTAACCCCTCGCAAAATTGACTAGAAAGAAAAAAGACAGTTGAGGGAGACAGAATAGTTAAGCAGGAATTTATCATTAAGGAAGATTTATGCAAATTTCAAGCATACCTTAAACGTTAATTTTAAACTAATCTCTTTGACTTGAGCAAATTATTCTTAAGAAAAAAATTAAGGGCTGACTCCATTAAACATTTATTCCATAATGTAAAGTAAAATAGTGTACGCTTGGAATAATAATGTAGGATTTATTGTTTTAGGGAGCAACCTATCAAAATCAATGTTTCTCATGGATATCTCCTCCTGTTTTCTACATTCTTTGTAAAAGTCATTATTTCAGTTAAAGTATAAATTACAGTAAATCAACCAAATTAATTTTTCAAGAAACCTACTAGATTAGAAAAGAAAACTTGTCTTTTGGAGGATGAATCATTTGGATTGTCAGAGTTCCTAGAACTGGAAAAATGGAGACCCAAATGTGCTTCTGCTCAGGTAGAGCTAAAACAAAAGCAATTACCACAAATCTCCATGCTTAACGATTCACATAGACTTGCTCTAATCAGCTCCGAATAAGCCAGTAACATCTAAAAATGTGAATTTTCAGCATTTAAATATCTCATTATTCCTATACAAGGTTTGAAAGAGTGAACAAATAATTTCCAAGTTCATACCAGACCTGGGGTGCCAAATACGGTCCCTCAGACATTTAGATGGGTCTGTACTAGTGTCTCTTCTCTTTGCAAGGCATTTGTCCTTACACCTTAGAAAAGAAAATAGACTAGATCAAGAAAACTTTTCATTGAAAAGATATTTAAAGATGATTTTAATAGCTATGATATATCAAGTGTTTGTATGTTCCCATCACTGTGGTAAGCCCTCCATATGGATCATCTGTAATTCTCATCATGACTGCACAAATCAGGATTATTAGCCTCAGTCTGATAGGTAAGGAGACTAGGTCTTAGAAAGTAATTTTCTGGAAGTCTGATAGCTTATCAATGATGAAGCTGAAATTAGGATGCAGGTTAGATTCTGAGGTCTCATTTGACGTGAACACCACATTAGAATACTACGCATTAGAATTTCTCCTATAAGAATACACATGTATATTTTTTTACTTTTTTATTTTTTTAAAGGATAGGTGCAGGTAGGGATGAAGGTGAGCAGGTAAGCAGGCCTGGGTCATGAACCCAGGTCCTTGGGATGCATGTGGACTGTGCTTAGGATGGAGGTGGTCGACCAAAACACTGCTCTACTGTAGGAGCCGGATCACCGCCATGACAGGCTCCGGACAGAAATAGCTATAGGCCTGAGTTATGCTTCCTGAAATAAGAACCCCGTTTCTTTCTGGCCCTGAAACTAGAAATTCCTTAGAGAAGACGTACCCCAAACCTGGGGCCAAAAGATACTAAATATGTGAATGCTTCAAGGTCTGAAATTGTAACTAATCCCTTGCCCTGTAACCTTGGTTATAAAAACCCTGCTGAAACAAAGCCTAGGGTCTTTGTCTGACTCCACTGTGCTGGAGGAGGTTCAGACCCCAGCTAGCTGGAAATAAAGTTTCCTTTTGCTTTTGCATTGTCGACTGAAGTGTGTGTGCGTTTTCTTGGGAGGACGAAAGCTGACCCTAACACTACCAGGGTGTGTTGGTATGTATTCTTTTTTTTTTATTCTGACAATCGTCATAAATTTATATTGCCCTCAGTCATGGTTATTTGTAGCTAGTTGTTCATATTTATTTGTTGAATGCACAAAATCCTCTTATGCACATAAAACTTTCATCTGTTTAGACCTTGAATGACTACAAATAATTAAATAATTCTTCTGTTCCATTAAAAACATAGCTTTGAAGGAGAAAGACAAACATGATTTTATTTATGTGTGGTAAATAGAGAAACCAACTAAATGAACACAATCAAACCAAAATAGACTTTTAGTCTATAGAATCAAATGAGTAGTTATCAGTAGGGAAGGGGTTGTGGGTGGAAAATCAGGTAAAAGGAGTCAATTATATAGCTGGAAGGAAAGAATTGAACTGCTGATGGTAAATTCAATTTATTACAGACAGATATTAATTTATGATGATGCATGCCTTAAACCAATATAACATTTTATGTTCCTTCAATAAAATTAAAAATAAAACCACTTTGGAGGAGGCTGAAACTGCAATTAGATAAAATGTTTCGGTGGGCCTTGACACAAATGACTCCTCTTTGGACCTAGTGTAACTTTTTTTTTTAACACAGTAGTAATAGGAAAAGAATACAGATTTATTAACTCTTCAATGCACTCTAAAATTCCTTTCATTCCTTGCCTCAAAAGCATTGTCTTGCTGTTTTCACTAATTCTGATCTTGCATTGTGATTCTTGCCCAAATCTAATCACCCTCCTCCCAGCTGCTTTGAAAGATCTACCTTAAATCAGACTTCTAATTCTCAATAAATACTGACCTCACTCTCCATTCCCTGACCGCCCCTCCTTGAGACACTGCCAAAGCTCTACAGGGAGACTATCCTTTACCACAGTAAACGATCTACTCAGCTTTGTCTTATCAAAACAAACAAAAGTAAAACTACAAAAGAGTCACATAACTTTCTTTTTTTAAGGAAAGGTGCAGGCAGGAATGAAGGTGTAGGCAGGCAGGAAGAGAGAGGAAGAAGATCCCATCTAGGTGTTCACACTGGTTGTTTTCCCCTGGACCCAGGACTGCGATCCAGGGAGATGTGGTCTGTGCTCCTTAAGAGGTGATTGACCTAACCACTACTCCACATGGGCACACCCCACATAGTTGTTAACTATGAGAAAACATAAGTCTAAAAGGACTGAATGAGTCGACAACCATCCCACACCGGTAGCCAGTGGTTAACATCAGCTTAATTCCTCCCCAAGTTTCTAGGCTTGGTGCCAAAAGATGCTGTCTACTCTTTCTCTGGTTTTCTGTCTGCCTGTCTTTCGTTCTCTCCATCTCTTCCTCCCTTTCTCTCTGTTCTGTAAGCCAAAGAAAAACTTCACCAGGTTAGTTGACCATAGTCATTTCTGCACCCCAGAACTTAGCATGCTTCTAAAATATTGATTAATCAGTTAATTACCAATGAAAGCACATTTAAAAATCCAACATGGTTGACATGACCTGCTATGTCCTTGACATGACCTGCTATGTCCTGGTTGGGCGTAGTCCACATACATCCCAAGGTCCCAGGTTTGAGTACCAGAACTGGCGAACAATCAAGATAAACAACTGAATTAAGTAAAATGTTTCTTTCTCCTCTTTCCTCCTCCCCATCTGCCTGCCTCTGCTCACCTTCGTCCCTGCATGTACCATCATTCCTTCTCTTTTTAGACCCAGAATCACTCTCTGCATTACAAATATTTCCATAAACATCACTTTTGTAAAACCGTGAGAAAGCTACAGAAAAGAGTATTTGCCTGAACACAACTTAAAATCTCTTAAGTCTATAGTTGGTTATTATTTTTCAATCACTGAGAAATTTTGTATGTTATAACTAATTTCTCTTTGATTAGTTATCGGTGAATACAATGTTCAGGACTCTTCCAGAAAGCTTCTAAAACAACCAGGAGCACAGATGGAGTGAGAATATGTTAATTTTCCACCTTTCTGAAAGCAGCTCACTTTCTACAAGTGGATTTGTGTGTGTGTGTGTGTGTGTGTGTGTGTGTGTGTGTGTTCTGTGGCATAATTAAAGGGATTTTCCTCCTATAAATCACAAGACATCTAGTCTGTAAAAATGCAGGCCATATACAGTAACAGGTACAGAACTGCTGATGGAATTTCAGGTCTACAGGCCATGTTGCTAGTCTTTAGCACTTACAAATGTATTTCTTTGCTCTTTAGGAAAATGTCAAGGATAAATTTGGGAAGCACTAGAAGGCTAGCATCAAGGGGCTAGTTTCTGGTCCTCTTCTTGTTTTGCTATGCAATGGTTAAACCACCTCTAATGATTACTGCCAAGACTTGCCTGAAAGTATGATTGCAGGCAGCATTAGACATCTGCTGTGAGGTAGCAATGCCAACATGAGCTATGGTAACAGAGAAAGCATCTCAACACTAAACAAGTTCAAGAAGAAAGTCGTAGACACCCTACCTTGTGGGAATTGCTAGGGAGAGACATTTCAGAGTTCTATGTCTGTCAATGTCTTCCCATCCTACCTGCCTATAAAGACATCTGTGATGGTAGGCTGAACACACTTGCAGAAATCATTTTATCTCAGACGTTTCATTCTTTCATGGGAAGAGCTTCCTGTGATGAGACGCATGGAGCCTGCTCTGAGTCTCTAATCATTTCACGCTGCACGAAAGGATGTGTATGCGGGGGGCATGGGGGAATGGGATAACCACCCTCTCACCCTGGAGATGTAGCAGAAAGAACATAGGCTAGTATAACTTAAAACCTCTGCAGGGCAGTTTGAAAAAGCCGTGAAGGTGAACAAAGGGGAGGTGAGGTATGTAAACTGTCACAGAGACAGCCTGGCCTCTAATATTTCTTTCATTTATCAATCCTCTCAGCACTTATCATGTCTGCTTCATGCGACGGTGACAAGGGTAATGTCCTCATTCACCATACATTTTCAGGTAATTCTTAAGTAGATTTTCTAGTAATAATGGGCCGTTTTTCATCGGTGTGCAGCAAGCGACACAATCTTTCTAGCCAACATCCATGGGGCAGGTGGAAGTCGGGTGGCCAAAGAGGGACACGTAATTGCACAACACCTAACCATTTAAGAGAGCTTTCCCATTTTACGATTTCCCTCTCATGGAAAACCTGTGGGAGAGGCACCGCATAAAGTCTGCCTGCTCTGTGGATGAGGAAACAGAAGAGGAAAGCTATTGAATGACTGTGCTGGCGCCTTGGCATTTATGAGTGACAGGGGCCTTGCACCTAGATTTTCTGACTGCATGATGTTTAGTAGATGCTCCAAAAGCGTTGTCTTCCCCAAGTTTCCTTTGCTTCTTCGGGAGATATGTTGGCATGATGGTGATTAGGGCTTTAAGGAAAAAAGGAAGATCTTGAAACTGTGATCATAGGATGTGGCCAAGAATGACTCATTTGATATATGTGCTCTACAACCAGCCCAGGAGCTCTTCCCTATGTCTTAGTGACCCCCAGGCTCACTCTCCTGACTTTGGAAACTGGTTACACCTCAGCATCCAAGTGAGTATCCTGCATCTTTTATCATGTCAATAGCTTACTGCAGCTCATACCTTCAATGTCACTCAGTCTCTGTAATATAAAACATAGCTGTTTTCCCCTCTTAAATACAATTTCAAAGTATTATATGCTGATTGGTTTGCAAAACAATCATACTTTACTAGAAGTTCATCTGAAGGATGGGTGTAAGTTCTTTGTGCCACTTCTCTCCATCTCTACTTTTATTTCCGAGAAACAAGCCCTCAGTCTAAAGACCTGTGAACTAAAGAGACAAGTTATGTGCAGTATATGCACGCCATAAATATTTGTGTGACATGCATATGATAATTGATAGAGACTCTCATACCGAAAAGGGTAGAAGGAGGAGACACAAGGAATCATTAGTCCATAGCATTTCTTAAATTTAGCAGGACACGGTTGATAATTCCCTAATTAAGGCTCAAAGCTGGGAGGAATCCTCCATGTTCTCGGTTATGTTCTCTAAGCATTTGTTCTTATTTTATGAGTTATTTTTCCATTTCCATAAAAATTTCCCTTTATTTGCAGCTGAGAAATATCTCAACCTGCTTTTTTGTATGTAGACATTTGTACATTCAGAGTTCTTTCTTTATAGTTGTTCTATTTCTATTCTTTTCAGTCCAAGCTGGGGGTATTTTGCCAATGCAATACTTGTAAAAACTTTATGGGTCTCCAGTGAATTTTATTGGGATTTACACTATTAGACAAAAGCCACATGCAGAAATCTCTTTTCTACCTTAGGGTTTTGCTGAGATGAGGGCCAAAACTTTTAAGCTTCTTCAAAACCTTGTTTGACTAAACAGTTCTCTGAAACACTGCCTTAGATATTTCAGAAGTTCTTACAGTTTTTTTTTTTTTAAACAATCAATTCCTCAGTTTCATCTTTACACCATATTTTCTTGACTGTACCCCATATTTAATTTTTGCTTGGGAGTCATCTCTTAATTTTAGAATCATTTGTCATCTGTCGATGGTAGGAATTTAAAACTATCAATTCTCATTTCTTTTTTGCTTAAACTTAAAAAAAATTTTTTAAATCCTCTCTCTCTACTTTCACATTTTTCTGTAAGGACAGAAGGAAACCATATGTCACCTTCAACATTTTGCCAGGAAATCCCCTTAAGTATACTTTATATTTTCCATGTTGCCAGAGACAACAATATTGTTAAAACTTTCTGCTTCCATGTAAGAAGGATTTTCTTTACTTCCATTTTAATAACATTTTACCCACACCTTTTAGGGCCTTCCCAGCAGCCTCCTCAAAGCTATCATGCTTTCACTAACAAAGTATTTAATATGCTTTAGGCTTCACTAACACTCTCCTCAAAGTCCTCCCAGCTTCTACCCACTATTCCATCCAGTTCCACACACACGTTTTTAGTTTTCTCTTGCAGCCCACTTTAGGTACCAAAATCTTCATACTCCAAACTTAGTGTCTTAAAGCAACAACAAACATTTATTATGATCTTACATAAATTCTGTAGGTGAGGAAATCAGAAGTAGTTTAGGCAAGTGGCTTTGGCTGAGTGTCTCTCATGATCTTGTAGTCAAGGCATTAGCCGGAGATTGAAGTCATCTGAGGATTTGCCCAGTGCTGGAAATCCCACTTTCGTGACTATTCACTCACATGACAGGCAGATCATGCCAGTTGTTGGTCCTAAGGCTATTAGAGTGTCATCACATAGTGAAAACTGACTTCCTCCCAAGCAACTGATCCAAGAGAGCAAGCTAAAATTCCCAATGTCTTGTGTAACGTAGCCTTAAAGCTTATACACACATTTCCACAAATCCTAGTTGTTACATCATCAGCTCTATTGAATATGGAAGGGGATTACACAAGGACATGAATATAAGTAAATGGGGATCATTTGACACCTCTCGAAAGCTGATAATTATCCATTTTTATCAATTTTTAATAAAATTAACAATTATGTGGTTTATTTTCTTAGCTTTAATGTATTCATCTCCATTTCCCCTAACATCTTTCAAACACCTAGAAATTATTTTTCCAAAGACTGAAATATAGCAAATTATTTTTCATTTACAATTTTCCCTCTGTGGACATCTCCCTTCCATATACCTCCATCTTTCTGCCTCATCTGGACAATTTCCTCTCTAGGCTTGATGAACACAGAGGCTGAGAGGGCAGGCAGGTAAAGAAAAGAGGTGTGAGTTACCCTTGTAGAACAAAACCATCAAAAGGCACAGACAGGGGTGTAGATTCACAATTAGGGTTTTCCAAGGTGGCTGCTACCCCATCAGAGACCCAAGGAGGGAAATGAATGTATCTGAGGTCTGTTAACATTTACCCACACTTCTGGATCATTTTCCAAATGATATTCTGAGACATTTATACATGTTCCTGTATTACCTTCCAATATAATACTTGAGACATTTAGACAACCTAAGACTTCTCTTGGCCATTATTTTGCATTAAGCTCTTATTTTCTGGCTCCTGGTTTCTGGTTCTTTTATTTTGTTGTGTTTCTCCTTCATTTACCAAAGCACAGGTTCCAGGAGTTTGAGAGATAGTACATGGGAAATAAAGCTTTAAGTTCTGAGAGTAAAAATATCTTTATTCTAAACTCATTTAGCCCTTGACTGTCCACTCACACTTAACACTGAAAATTCAAAAAGACGGCTATGAGCTTGGTGCCTGTGGGTAGAGTTTATCAGGTAATAGGGCCCATGGTAGGGAATGTGCAGTTACTTTTTTTTTTCCCCCATTACCAGGCTCAATTTTCATTGTGCAGACATCATTCCTCTGGTCACTTGGGCTCTCCAAAGAAGCATCCTCCACTCTCCTCCCTGGAATGGGAGGGCATGTACACCTGATGGCTGCCTTCTGAGAGGAGGGCTCTCCAGGTACAGAACCAAGAGCTTCACTGTTCACTGTGAAGACCCTCATCACTCTGCTTCCAACGCCAAGATTTCCTTGCCCTTAACTGTGCCTTATGCCTCCCATCTCCAGATTAATTTTTGCAGAAACAAAACCAAACCCTCCCTTTTCTTGTGGGAGAGCAAGAGGGGCAGTCACCTGACCCTTCAAAGTAGGTTGGTTCCTATAGCTTTCATAACTCAATATAGGCCCTGTCGAAGAACTCGTCTGCTTTCTACCTTGTACCATCCCCACCCTATCTGTAGTCCTTTAGAATCTACTTTGTCTTCTAAGCTAAATCAGTCTTCCATAGATTGGCTGCCATAAAAAAATACCAGAGACTGGGTGGCTTAAACTAAAGAAATTTATTTCTCAGTTTTGAAGACTGGAAATCTGAGATAAGGGTGCCTGAATGGTTAGGTTCTGGGGAGGAGTCTCCCCTTGGCTTGTAGGTGGTCACCATCAACTTGAATGTTTACATGACCTCTTCTTTTCCTGCCTCCATTGAGAGAGAGATTTCTGGTTTCTCTTCTTCTTCTGATAAGGACACTAGTTCTTGAAAATCAGAGCTCCACCGTTTTGACCTTATTTGACAATAATTACCCCCCAATGCCTCTTGGAAATACCATCACATTGGGAATTGGAGCTTCAACATACAAGTTTGGGTGGGGTCTCAATTCATTCTATAGCATCATATTAGTTTCCTGTTTGCCTCAAATTTATAAAAATCATTCAGATTCTGTTTTCCCCTTTCCATTTTCACTCTCTTTGTCCATGGGTTTATTTTCTTTCTTTCAACTTCTTTGCTATTATTTTAGTTGAGGTGTTGGAAGAGGAAAAGGATACATATATTTGGTCATTCTCCATGCATAACTATCAGTTAAGGTGCTCTAACTTACAAAAGTCATAACACAAAAACTCAAAGCAAAAATAAATCAATGTATAAATACTCCAGCTAGCAAGTGAGATGCGGTGGGGTGGAGTTGGAGGTTGGTTGGGGGGAACTACCAACGTGACCCCAAATGAGCATGCCCTTTCACAGCTCCAGTATTGCCGAAGACAAATCTTTACACCTTCACTGAACAGGAAAACACTGTCCTGTCTCCGGCATCCAGCTCACTTTCAAGCATCTGTAGCCAGTGCTGCTGGCACGAACTCCACAGAAAAGGAAAGCAGATGGCTTTCAAGCACTGATTAATCACTGCTCTTCCTTCATTTAGGTTTCCAACTGTGGGTAACTTTCTCTTCTCTGGCATGGAGTTATTTCTCCTGGTTTCCTTTCTTCCTGGCAAAATGTAAGAAACACTCCTGTCTTTTTATTAAATCTCTTCTGATCACTGGCTCCACATTGCTAGTAGTCAGCATTACTTTTTGGCTTATCTCAAGACCATCCTTAGGCTATAATATTTATCTGTTGTGGCATGAAGAAAAATCTATCTTCATCTAACTCTTTGACCTTTGCTTGCATGGTAGGGACAATAGGAAACAAAGTCAAACTAAAGGAAATCTCAAGGGGTCAAAGAAGTGTCTCCCTGTGTGTTTTCTAGAGTTTGACCCATGACAGAAGTTGCCTCTGTGTTTTTAAACTCCCTTATTAGCTTTATTTCAAAGCTGTTGTTACATGGAAAGCCAAAATGGAGTCATCCATAAGGAAGCAATGGAGTCTGGCAAATGACTGATCAAATCTATTTGTGCTGAAGTTATAAAGTTATATGTCTTGCCACATGGTCTAAGTCTCTCTCTCTCTCTCTCTCTCTCTCTCTCTCTCTCTCTCTCTCTCTCTCTCTCTCTCTCTCTCTGTCTTTCTGTTTCTCTCTCTTAGAGGAAGGTAGCAGACAGAAATAAAGGCAAGTAGGCACACGGGAAGGAATGAAGACAGAGAAAGGAGGAAGAAGTGTTGCTTTCTTTTTTTAAAATCCACTTAGTTGTTCACCTTGGTTGTTCCCCTGGCCCAGGTCATGAACCTGGGTCCTTGGGCTTGATGTGAACTACACCACAGCCGCACACTTAATACCTGAGCCACCAGGGCACAGCATCAACCTCTTTTAAACAGTTCTTTCCTCAAAGCAGAGGCTCTAAATCAGAGAGGTACATCAGGATCACCTCAGGGACATTGTTCTAAGACATATGTCCAGATCCCGCCCCAGCTGTTTATTAGAGCCAAGACACCTGTGCTTTGGACCAGCCTTCTAGGTGATCTGGGTTAAGAAGCATCTCTAAAATGAAATAAATAACACAGTCTAATAATAAAAAAACAGCAGCAACAACTCTGGATACCCGGGTGCATGTTCTGGCCCAGTTAAGCTGTTTTTCTCACTAATAAGGAGACCATGTAATTTACTGTCCATATTAGGATACACCTGAGAGTAAAAGAAGGAGCTATTAATAACTGGATCAGGACAAGAGGCATAAATTGAAACTGTCCAGACAAACCGGTCATCCTGCTCATTAGTCAAATGAGAGATTGGAGCAGACAGCTCTGAAGTCCCTTTCAGATTTATGATTCTATGATTCATGGCCTCTGGGACAAGTACAAATTGTGTTTTCATTCCGAAGGCACATGGGAGAGAGTTGTTTAGGCATTGCCTTCACTCGGAGAAGCTGAAATGGCAAACATAGAGGCTGAGACCTGAGGACACAGGCTGAGAGGCCAGGCAGTGAAGCAAACAGGAATGAGTGACCCTCACAGGGGAAAAGCATCAAAAGGCACCGTCAGGGGAGCAGATTCGCACTCAGGGTTTGTCCAAGGTGGCTGCTACCCCATCAAAACCCCAAGGAAAGAAATGAATGCTGTTTGAGGTCTGTTGACATTTACACACATTTCTGGGTCACTTTCCAAATGACACTCTGAGACTTTTACACATGTTCCTGTATTATCTTCCAATATGATGCTCGAGACATTTAGACATCCCTCTGTATTATCTTCCAATATGCTATACGAAGAGTTTGTATAGCCATGTCTTTGGTACCTTTCTGCCATGTGGCACAATTAAAGAGTGTTTAAGTCAGTCAAATGATCTGATTAACAATTAGTCTATCAACTATACTGTACACAAATTGCCAATTTTTCTAAAAATCAAAGTGTAATAAAATACAAAAAAATTTCCCCAAATCTTGATCATGTCATCTTACACATTCTAGAAAGCCGCTCGGGGCTCTGCATTAGTATACCAAAGATTGCATCACACTGTAGCTGTGAAAGGATCAGCTTATGGAATTCATGGTATCAAGGTTTAATGAACCGAAGAGCTAACCTAGTGCAGGTTGATTTCTATGACTCTTTCTCTACTTTATTTCTTGTGTTGGTTCTCATCAAATAGGTACTGAAGAAAGTCTTTACAGAGAGACACTGGGACACATTGAGAGAAAGTAAGTTGATGACACCATTATCACAAAGCCAACACATTATCATTCAGGGAAATGGGATGAGCTTGCTTATTTTCACAGTTTTAGGTATGAGGGGAATTAGAAATGGGGAAATAGAGGCACATATACATAGAGAGAGAGAAGACAAGAGTGAGAGGAAGAAGGGAGGAGGTAAGGGATAGAGAAAGAGGAGGAGGAGGAGAGAGAAAATGGAGGAAAAAGAAGAGAAGGAGGAGAGGGAAAAAATGGAGGAAAGACAAAGAAGAGGAGGAGGAGGAAGGAGGAGGAGAAGAGAGAGGAGCTCAAATTTATAAATGGTGACAAATACAAGGATGGAGCAAGATACCAGAGAGAGGAAAGGGAAGCAGAGAACATGAACAAAGTTAAATGTGTGTATATATTCTTTCCCACACACACACACACACACACACACACACACACACACACGTGTCTCTCTGGGGGAAAAAAGGTAAATCCTAGGTTAGAATTTTTTAGTCAAAAGCTTGAAAAGTCTTGAATTGGAATACAAGGAATGGAATGGCTCACATGGTTGCTGAAGCTATTTTGATGAAATCAATCCAGTTCATTTCACGTAGACTTAGACTCATGCTGTTTGGAAGGAAATTGCGCACTGCGGCTATGCTTTAGGGGTGTAATCAGAGGGATTGGCATTGATGGAAAGCTTCTCACCACCGCTCGAGGATGAAGCCAGCAGATTATGAACAGTTCTGTTTCCCCAACTGTGGCTGTGTCGTCCATTTGTCAGAATTCGTGCCCTGCATGCATTTGGGATATGAACATGTTTAGCCCAGGATTAGAATTCTCCTGGCTGCAAAGTGATTTTTGTTTCTTACTGATTCTTACCTGTGGCAGAGAACACCTGCTCATCAAAGATAAACTGCTGTTGTCTGCTAGGAGTCACTTGCAGGGACCTTGGAGAGAGTGTGTGTCCCTGGGAGAACAGCGGAGAAGGTAGTTAAGGGAGCGTTGTGTAACCCTTTAGGTAACATGGGTGATGTGTCCAGCATGGGGCAGGTGTCTCCAGGAAGAGCTTCAAAAACAATGGCACTCACTTTTACCTGAGCAAGGTTCTTACCCCTGCTCTTCAAGAAAGGCCCAATAGAACTGGAGAATGTTCTAAGATTCTTGGGTATCAAACTGTTGAAGGTTTTGGGGGAAAAAGAAAAGCATGAATTTTATAGTCAACAGCAGACTTAGGAAACTTATAGATGATTCAGCCCCCCATTAATCACCACCCCATGAACTCTCATAGACTTTGGGCATGAATTCTCCTGATCAAATCCAAGCAAGTGGTCGACTATTTGTCTCTGCCAGTGTTAAGTCTATATCCTGACATCTGCTCTATGATATAGGGAATTAGCTCAAGGAAATGTGAATACCTGGTGAAAGGTATAACACTGCCAAGTGGTAGGTAGAGGCAAAAAAAACCAGGATGCTGTTCCAGAGTGGGTTCTAGAAATGCCCAGGCAGAAACAGAAAGCACAGACCAAGATGGAAAATCACAGGATGATGGCACAGAAGGCCCTTAGGTTATCGGTGACTGACTGTAGAGGGTGGGGCGGATCTCTCCCTAGGGCATCTTAGAATTGTGAGGGTTGGGTATATTTGATATACTTAATACTTAACGCAATGTTCCTACAAATAGAAGAACAAATGTATCCAAATCCTCTGGATTGAAGAAGATTCAATACATAAAGTGAAAAAGCATCACAGAGTGTTTCACTCTTAAAGACAAAGCAAAGGGACAGACTAAACAAAACCAAGCCTGCGACATTAACAGTAGAACTGAGGTTACCAGTAGGGAAGGAGGTGGGAGTAGGGGTGAGTGCTGGCGAGGTCCAATGGACAATGGTGAAGAACTCTTGATAATTCAATGGTGGGCAGGGTATATGGACATGTATTTGAAGAGTGGGGTACCTGTACATATGGGTTTATATTATTTTGTAAAGCAAATTTACCTCAATAAATAAAAAATATGTATATAAATAAAATGTATTCAACAACAACTGCATTTCAGGGAGCACACCAGTATCAGGCAGATGTCCCTTGTGCATTCCACGGTCCCATCACAGCCCTATTTCATTTGCCATGCTCACAGGGAAGGTCTGTTATCTTGTCTGACTTTGTCATTTGGTTGAGCTCTCGTCATTCAAAGCTGTGCATCATTCATCAATAGATCTGCTTGACACGTCCTCCGTGTCTGTGGAATGAAAAGACCTATGTCTACCTGGTTCTAGACAGGATCTGTGGTTTCAGAGTGACTTGTGTGTTCTATCTTTCCTCCCTAGTGCCTTTCCTGGGCTCTCTCTACTCTCACCCTCAGTTCTAGAAACAACCTCAAAGGGAGTTTGACACACCCTTAGAAAACATGGATGTGCCCATCTCCCAGAGGAGGAAACTGAGGTTCAGACCAGGAAAGCAAAGCAGTAAATTCCAGATAGCGAATCAGAACTCAGACTTTCCCTACCTTCCCTACATCAGCACTCTTGTTGCTAGGTAACAACTGCTCAACATTTACCCAAATTCTAAAACAGACCATGCTCATCGATTTTCTCATTTTTAGCTTTGTGTGAGGGAGGGGGTGGAGTTGAGATGGGGTGAGTTCCATCAGTGCTCTTAGAGACACTTTTCCATTTCCCATTTGGGTGAGGTGGGTGTGACCTGCAGAGAGAGAACAATGGAGTGGGCCGGCGTGGGGCTCTCTCTTGCTTAGAAGTTCAGTTTTAACCTGCAGGCGCCATCGCTGGACATTTAATGTCCTCCCTGACTTGTGTCCAATCTGCTTTTCTGGCCATATTTTTTTCCTAAATAACTCCGAGAATAACACATGGAGTTTGGGGTAATTGTCAGATAGCTATCCCATTCCCTCTGTAATAGGACTTTCCCAGCGACTGTACGAGGTAAGAGGGTTGTCAGGGAAGGAAACCGGACACAGCAGCCACTGACTATGCTTGAAGCACCTGCAGAGTCCCTGGCTCTGAGCAGGTCAGGGTGGCAGCGGCCTCTCAGCTCAGCCTGGTGCTGTCCCGGCCTGTCAACTCCCACACTCAGAAGTGCCTCTCTGCGTGGACTCCTGCTGCAAGCCCCACTTTCTCTGCTGAATACTGGTGTCATCCACTCACTTCTTCTCACTGTGTCCCTGTGTCTCTCCGTAAAGACTTTTCCTTTTGCCCTGAAGATGCTGGCCCTTTGTGTTGGGGACTTGGGCCAGGCCACAAAGCCAGGCTGATGCAATCCAACAGAAAATTACACTCAAGAGGTACCTCAGCCACTGCCCTGTTTGCCTAACGGTCGTCTCCCTATTTCATAAAGCATAAACATTAGCAACCAAGAACATTAGCAACCAATCAGTTAGGAACCAGTCAGAGCCTTGATCACGCGCACTAGCAATCAATCAGTCTTGATCACGCACTGTACATGCACCCACCCTCCAATCCAACTAAAGAGCACGCAGCAGACATGCACAGGGGCCACCTATCAGAACTACTTCCCTTCTTTTCCCTTTCTATATAAGTCCCTCCATCTTAATAAAATTTTGCAGCTTGATCAGAATTC
>RJWH01004027.1:0-124901 GCA_004363575.1 Solenodon paradoxus | reverse complement strand
CCACCTCACGTAAAGCAATGCCCCTACCTCTAATAACTTAATGCCCCATCTCACGAACCTCAGTGGCTCCCACTACACAATCCCCCACTGCATGTAACGTGATGACACCCACCTCACGTAAGGTGACCCTCCCCCCACAACGCAATAGATTCTTCTTACAACTGACCCATTGATTTCCGGTATTAGCCGAACGCCGTCTTCACCTGTGCCACGGCTGTCCACCCCACGGTCCGGCTTCCACAACTGCCTTCGCCTCGGCCCTCGTGCCCGCCATCAGCCATGGCCACCCCGTCGTCATCACAAGGGCACCAGAACTATCACCATGACTGCGCGATGGCCATCAACCGCCAGATCCACCTGGAGCTTTGTACCTCCTACACCTACCTGTCCATGGCCTACTTCTTCGACAGGGAAGAAATGGCCTTGCTGCAAGTCTCCCACTACTTCCTGCAGCTGTCACGGGAGCAGAGCGAGCTGTCACAGGAGCTGCCGGCTGAAGCGGCTGCAGGTGGTGGGCAGGGCCCACCTCCGTTTCCGAGACATCCTAAAGCCTGAGTGCAATGACTAGGCAAATGGCCTGAAGGCCCTGGAGTGCACCCTGAGCCTGGGGAAGAGCGTCAACCAGAGCCTGCTCAACCTGCACCAGCGGGCCACCGACGAGAACAACGCTCACCTAGCAGACTTCCTTGAGCGTCACAGCCTGCGGGACCACAGCCAGACCATCCAAGAGCTGGCCGACCATCTCACCAACCTGCGCAGGATGGGGGCCCCCGAGTCCCGCCAGGCGGACTACCTGTTTGACAGGGTCACCCTGGGGGACAGCGACCACAAAGACCGAGCCTGGACTGTTGTCCTGAGAGCCACGGCTGACTTCTCGGTCACCATGCGGGGGCAGACCGATTGCAGTACTGCCCTTCTAAAGTTCACTTTTCTTCTTGCAGTTTTGTCGTTTCTCAAATAAAGTTCAGTGGTTCAAAACAAAGGCCTGGTTCACTGGTGTGTGTAAAACCCTCACCCTGAAAGTTCTAAACAGGTATCCAGGAGTCTCCAGGCACCCAAGCCCCATCCACAGGTGACCTAGGATCTCCAGGGGTCGAGGCAGATCCTGGACAGGCTCATCCTCTGGGCGACAGTGAGGAGACAAGTGAACTTGGCTGTCTTCCCCATCGCCAAGGAGTTGACAGACTAAATAATGACCCTGGCACTTTGCAACTCCAAGTCCTTTCATTTCCGTTGTTACATTTGTTATTTACAAGAACCTGGGAAGCACCAGGGAGAAAAAGGGAGGCCACACAGGGTGAAGTTACGGAAGAGACACATGGATGTGGATCTTCTGGTGCCACCTTGCGCTTTCCTTCTGTTACCCGGCAGGTATGTCAATGGGTTAAACATGATTGTGTGGGTAGACAGGGAACCCAGCCAGGTAACCGCCCCAAGGGAGGGAAATCCCCATCACTTTTAAAACAGCCCTGATCGCAGTAGTCTCTGCCCTAATTACAGGTGTGCCTTCCGGCCTAGGGTGGGGATGGCTTCTAAAGCTCAGCCAAAATGCTCCTGTGAAAGAAATCTTCAGAATCAGCAGCAGAATGTGTAAGAGGCACCTCACGGGAAGGGAGTCCACTCCTGTCACCTGAATCCTTCAGTTCAGGCTCTCCTGGGACACAGGCAGACACACTGTTAGTTCAGTAGTACTGAATACCTGGGAAGACCTCTGCTCTCGAAATTCCCAGGAAAACACTATCACTGTGAATGACTTCTCCTTGGGCACAAAAGGTAGAGTGGCTGCAGAACACACAAGCTTTTCCTACAAATCCAGCTCATCTCAAAGCCTAGGCAGAAAGCCCTGTGCTGTTGCCATGCAGGAGTGCTGTAATGTAAATACTGCCTAATGTGGTCTCTTTATCCTCACCCTGTAAGTTCTAAACAGGTATCCAGGAATATCTCTATCCACTCATGTCCCATTCACAAGTGAACAAGAATCTCCAAGGAGCAAGGAAAATCATGGGACTCTGGAAACACACAAAGTTAATCTTATCCTGATAAAAGAGGGGTGACTTGGGACACTGGTGAATGTGAGTGCCTATTCATAATGAAAGTATACAAAACATGAGAATACATGAGGGGCACACCCTTGTGGCTCAGGCAACTAAGACACTGGCATGTGGACCACGAAAACCAAACTGAGGGATCCCAGCAGCTCTGGCAGCAGGAGCAACAGCAGTCGCAAAAGGGAAAAGGGGAGTAAGGGCAAAGTAGCAGGAAGATGCAGCAACCAGAGGGAGAAAGGCCAGCTGCCTGCAGAGAAGGTGAGAACCAGAGCCCGGAGTCCGGCCTCTGATGCAACAGGAATGAAAAACCAAGTCCAATTAATCTCATGTGCCATGTCTTAGGAGTGGTCCTTCTCTTCTTCCTTGTACAATCCAGAGGAATGTTTTTATCAACTATTTTGTAAATGCAAGTTTTTTAAGTAACTCTAGAAACACTTTTAAGAAGGGAAACCCGCTTCATTCCATTTTTTAAGTGTAAATGTTTTTTAAAGTGGTGACATCATTTGCTGGTTATTTTTTGGTACAACCAGAAAATAATGGGATCCTGACTATGGGAGTCTTTGATTATCTTGGGTGTTGACTTACGGAATTTAAATGGGAGTAGTTTTTATATCCTTCTCTACAAAGCAAACTAAGTGGCAATTTGGAGTCATGCTTGTATATTTAATATGGCTTGAACATTAAAAATTTGATTTCCCTGTTGTTTTTTGGTGAATTGGCCTCCTAAACAAAACCACCCATGATCTTGACTCTTCCTGCCAGAACTTCTTATACTCTGTAATAGCTTTGGTCATGCTAGTTCAGGTTTCCTAGTAACTTTGTTAATGTGCTGGGAAAGACTGAAAAATGGAGTGTGTAATGTTGATGATACTAAATTGTGAGTTAGAGGACAGAAATTCTCAACATTTGAAGACTGATAATTGATGTCCTGCTAAGGGAAATTTGCCTCCAAATTGTAAGCTGGAAAGTCACTGGAATCATGTTAGAAAAGAATCACAACTGCATCGTTTTTAGATTTTCAGTACATGCAATAAGAATTGTGTACAAGTTGAAATGTCTGTACTGATTCTCAAAACCAATAAAAATCTGACATAAGAATTTCTTGAAATGCAAAAATAAATAAAAACAAAAATGAACAATAAAAATATTTCTTTTTCATCTTCATTCCTTCCTTAAATGCTTTTCTCCCTTACTTCTTCTCTAAATAAAATAATAACCTGAAAATCACAATTGCAGTTGCCTTTAGGAAATAAGCGAAGGGAATGGGATTGGGTAAGGATTAAAAGAAAGGGAGTCTTTAGCTTTATCTGAAATGTTTATGTAAATATCAATGGCTAAATCAGTGTAGCAAGATATTCGCCTTGGAAGTTGGAATGACAGAGCAAGAGTATCACTTTAACAACAGTCTGACTTTCTAAAAATCAACTGGGGGGGAGGGGGATAATTCCTGCAGGTATCAATGTCAAGCTTGCATGTCAGGGTTACAAAATGTCCACTTACACATTTTTCCTTTCATCTATTTATATGTTTATACTCATTCCAACCAGAAGCAGAATACATTTTGAATCTCTAGATTCTGCATGTTTGCATACGAAGCCACCCTTTGTTGAAAAACAGTTCAGTAATTGCATTATTGTGTACTAGGCTTTTAGTTTTGTTTTGTGTACTAGGCTTTTAGTTTTTGTTATTTGCTACCAAGAGACCCTAAGCTAATATGTCTTGCTATCACTATATTTTTACTAGGTTCCACTCTAAGATTTATAGTAAATAGCTCCTTTAAAGTAATGTGACATTTTTCTCTTTATCCCTAATCTAGAGTCCACTGAAAGGAAAAAAGGATGAAAAGGGTAGGAGTGATAAAATAAAAACAAATGCCTGGATGCAAATAGAGTGGTGAAGGCTACTACCGCAGGTACCCTCCTCACCTGAAAGTGTTTCCTTCATACTTACAGGTTTTTAATTCCTTAGACCAGCCTTTCCAAGACTGTATTCAGTATCAAACAATGCCACAAAATAGCAGTATTCAGTGAAAAATGGATTCAGAGATATATGTATATGTGCATATATACATATACATATATAAACACATATACATGTTTATATGCATACACACATATATACACATACATATCTATATATGCGAATCATGAAGGATAAGGTGGACACTCCTGAAATAATTTAACAAAATATCCTAAAATATACACAAACATATCTATGTATCTATCTATCTATCTATCTATCTATCTATATATATATATACACACACACACACCATTTACATGAGTTTTATTAATCGAACTAGTGGGATTTTTTTCTTTACTTTTTCAGTTTTTGTTTACTCTCAGAATTTTGTCTTTAATGTAAGAAATATACATTGTGAATTTATAGCAAGGAGGTATTAAGCATTTCCCAAACATTTTGATCATGAGTTCCATTTTCTACCAAATCTCACAGGAAAGTATTCCAAAGAAAATAACTTTAAAAACAATGTTTAAAAGATCTCATATTGTGTTGTTCCAGGAATACAAACTTTAACCTCACCCGCTTTCACTAAGAAAGAAATCATTATGAGAAACTGGAGATGTTGCTGAGAAGTTTCCAGCACAGTGAGTTTTAGGGCAATAAGTATAATGCAGCACTCTAACCATGAGGAGGGGTATATAACACCTACCATTTTACTTCCTGATGGATAACACCCAATACTGTATTTTTCTGTTTAAATCTCATTTCTAAATGAATAGCTCCTAGGAAAAAATTGATATTTCTCAAGTACTTAAATAAAACTTGAGAGAATGTTCAGGGTTGCTTAGTAGTTTATATTCTTTACCTCCCTCTATTTACATATATATCTCATCAACAACAGAATTCTTAATTTTGATTTTTCAGACTAGATCACTGAATTTTGGTCATAATAAACCTTTGGGTGAGAGGTAGTGAGGGCCTGAATATTTTTGCAAGTGAGATGGCTGGTTCTCTCACCAAAGCATGATCAAATTCCTCAAAATTCAGACATTTAACTATGAGAGAAAATATAAGTCATATATACTACATAGTATTTTATTAATGAAATACAGGACTGTTAAATAAATAAATACTGAGTAATATGCCCAATTTTCATGAATTTTCTAATAAATTGGATAAAGTACCTATTATTTTCCCAGATATAATATGAAACTATTATTTTCTTAATATGAAAAAAATCTATCTTGTCAATAAATTATTATATTATGCCAGAAAATAACAAGGTGAGGTTCTTAAGAATATTTCATTTTGGCCCATCTTATTAACTACAACTTTCATTTGTCTACCGTTTGGTTGCTTAATTCTATTCATAAAAAGGTCTTATTCTTTATAAATGAGTTCATACTGGAGAATCAAAGTTTAATAAGATATGAACTTGGCCCAGTTAAACCAATTATACCAATTTTCTATGAGTAAAATACAAGCAAAATATGAGCTTATATTAATAACCAATTAAATCAAGAATATAGCTAGGATGTGATTTAATGTATCACTCTCCACTCTTCATAAAAGAAGTATTCTGCAGAGTTGTTCAACAAACTTCCATGAATGGAAATACAGAAAATTTTAATAAAATCTGATGAAGAATGCAGGACAGCTATTCTCA
Source organism: Solenodon paradoxus (assembly GCA_004363575.1). Classification (NCBI taxonomy): domain Eukaryota; kingdom Metazoa; phylum Chordata; class Mammalia; order Eulipotyphla; family Solenodontidae; genus Solenodon; species Solenodon paradoxus. The sequence goes on along the minus strand of RJWH01004027.1, from coordinate 119,225 downwards.
GAAAAGTAGACTCAAAAGGAATCCACAGTATCATCATAAATGACAATGATAATAAGTAAATTATGTTGTCAAATAATGTGTTAAGGAACTTTATCTTCCTAATTATGAAGGATGTCACCTGAAGGAGAGAGAGAATTTGAGAAAGACCAATACACCATGAGTAACGGATTAAACTTTAGCAAGTAAAGTTAATCACATGTTTACATATTTTATGCTTGTTGTTGACCCTGGAGATAGAGAATGTACTTGAAGTTACTTTTTTTTTTTTTCTTTTAACTTTTTTCCCCCTATTAATGGGTCTTGAATCTAGGTCAACAACTTTCAGTTTGCACATAAGCCACCTGAGTGACAGGGAGGGCTAAAGGTATGTTTTAATTGTGTGTATCACTCGAGTTTTCTCAGAAAATGTTTTTAAAACATCCCTTCAAAATTAGAAAATAAAGTTATTCTCACTGTAGATTTGAATCTGTAAGAAATATCTAAGTAAAGGTAATCTAAAAATAACTAAGGCGGTCTTAATGGCAGCTCTTTATATAAGAAAAATATACTTGTTGAAGACTTTTACTTGCATCTACTAATAAAAAACAATTTGCACTTACTGATAACTCACCATGTATCAGGTATCAGGTTAAGACATGAAATATCTCACATCTGTCTCACAACACCACAAGAAGTCATGCTATTAGTAACCCATTTCACAGATCATGACAGTGACCTCAGAGAATAATTCTCTAATGTCATACAGTTAATAGTGGCTAAACTTTAATTTAAACATACAGTCTAACTTGAGAACCTGGGCACCTAACTATTTGTCTACTTATAATGAGTAAATGGAAAACCTATAAAACTCTTGTTGAGTTATGATAATATGAAAAAGTGTGCTAGGGGAAGTTGGTAGGGGAAGAGATCCTATAAATTCAGTAAGACACAATTATAACAGGTTCAATCTGTTAAATACCAGTAATACAAACTGACAGGGGCTGTGGTCTAAAAAAATCAAAGAAATTTTCTGGAATTACTCTAAGGACAGTAAATTTGCACATGAGGTTTTTTCTTTGTATTGATGTCATTGCAAAGATCTGAAAAGGTAAATCCTAGCTATGAATGTATAGGAGTCATCTGCTGGGATAATTTGAAGAAATTCATTGGAGAAATAAAAACAGAAAGATGAAATCTAAGTAGGAAAGAATGATTTTAAATGGCTTGTTGAGTGAACATATTTAATTAATAAACAGAATGTGTAGTAAGAAATAAAAATTACATGAACATTGATTTTCCAACCCAACATTCTGTGATTAGTAAGAGTATGGTTACTGTTACTACCAATCTGAATTTCATATTTTGAGAAAAGATTTTCATTCCCTTTCACTTTTCTAGAATATGCTAATAAAATACTAGAAAATGGCACCTCTTTTTGCTATTGTGTAGGGTTCCTGATTGTACGTGGAGGCTTCTCCACAGCAACAAGCAATTCAAAGACACCAACAGATATCCAAGAATTTGACTCAATTCTGACACTATTTACCTGAAGATAATATCAGATTCTGCAGGATAAGGGCTCGATCTCCAAAGACCAACCTCCACAAAATCAGCAGCCACAAAATCAGAAGTTCCCACAACCCCGTCTTGAGGTTTCATTAATTTGACAGAACAGCACACATAACTCAGACAACCCAATTTTCAATAGATCACCAATTTATTACAAAGAATATAACTCAGAAACAACCAATGGAAGAAATGAATAGGGCAAGGTAAGGGAAAGGCAAAGTTTTCATAACCTCTCTAAGTAAGCCAAATCTCCATGTATTCATCAACTCAGAATCTTTCCGAAGACCCCTTCTCTTGAGGTTTTCCATGGAGGCTTTATTACATAGGCATGGCTGATTAAATCAGCATATATCTTAGTTGTGCTAATATTTAGGAAAATTATGAATCACTACCAATTTTCAGAAGACAATGGAACCTATAACCATAGATTAGAAAATACTGATAGCCTGACTGTCCGAGATCCAGGATGTGCATAAGAGGAATCATGGGAACCCACAACAACTGGGAATTAGGTAATATAAAGGCAAAGATGAGACAAGGGTCAAGAAGAAGGACACATTACATCTCCATTTCTCCTCACCATGACAGCTCTTAGAAACCAAATTAGGACTGTAAGCAGTCATGAGCACCTGTTCCTGGAATGCTCTGCCCCTTTATCCAGAAATCTGCAGAAGTCAGAGACCCAAACACCATCCTTTCCCTTCCCTTCTATTGCAAAAATCTATATAACTTTCAGCCCATGTACCTGAAATGGGGAAGGGCTTTAGAGCATGCATTCCCTTTACCCTCTTTAGCCAAAGAATAAATTTCTGGTTCATACTTTGGCTCCCTATTAGCGCATGGGAAAAAGAAGTTAGAGGATACTTGTAATAGTAACATCAGTTTCCTGAAGCACTACTGAAATGCATTATGAGAATGACTAATTTGGGGGCTGTGTCTTTTGTTTTGATTTATGCAGAGCTTTGAATATGCAGAGAGCGTGCTTGGGTTGCTACATGACTCATGGCTCACCACTGAACAATTACATATGGCCATACAAGATTCAGACACACAGGAGGCTATTCTGGAGGGAACAGCCAACCTAGCTGAGCAGATAAAAGCCACTGTCAGGTCTCTTGACCCTGAAAAGGAAGACTGTCTGACTCTTCCTATGAATACTAAGTGGAACACCCCAGCTGATATGCTTCACATGCAAGCATATGGGGCACATTTTGTGAAGACCCAGATATTCATCCGCAGAATATGCTAATCATTCAGGTCATGGTAAATGCTGTGATTAAGGGGGCTCCTTTCACATGGGCACCCCATGTAACTTTGTAACCAAACAACCCCCCCCACTTCCCAAAACAAAGTTCAGGAAGCTAGATCCTGTCTTAACTTCCCCTCTTAGGTCTTCTACATGCTAAAAAAAAAAAAAGGTAAATTAACAAGAGAATGGTGAGAGGCCAAGAGGAAGAGTCAAGGGATACTTTCTAAGAAGATGGAAATTTTTAAATGGCTATTAAGAAATAAGATAAATAAAGCAAATATTGAAAGGGGTGAAATAAAGATGAAGAGAGAAAGGGGAAAGTCATAGAACTCATCCCAGCAGAATGGAAATCTTTAGATAATGACTAAGAAATGGGATGAATAAAACAATGGACATTGATGAGGTTAAAACAAAGATTTTTAACAGCATTATGTAAGGTTGTGCAGGCCAAGGGAAGCCTCAGGTAGTTCCCTAGCATTAAAGCTCCCCGTGCCTAAAAATCTGCTCTATTGGTTAGAGGCTAGTTATGGCCACCGTTACAGCAGTGGTAGTATGGGGCTAAATTAAAGCAACACAGTTATCTTCCACTTGTCATTTATTTTTCAGAATGGCCCAACATGGGTTGAGCTTGAATATCAGTGATACTGATGAGAATTAGTCTTTAGAACTTCCTCAAAAACGACCTGAAGTCTGAACTGGCATAAACTGATATGAAGCACCTACACAGAGACCCTGGCTTTGTCCTTGAAGGTCCCTTCCTCATTAAAATGTCATTAGCACTAGCTTGTTAACTTTCATACCCCTTGACACAACACATCTGACACTGACCATAAATCCTGTGAAAAGATGTAGCACCCTTTATCAAAATCTCTATTACCAGAAACATTCACATAATTCTACTTTGTTACCGCTCCATTCTCACTTACTAGAACCCTGAATTTTATATAAACCTGATGCCCAGGCCAACAGGTGGGTTTGTCACTAGGAAGGCATCCAGGGATCTATTGCTCTTTGCATTAAACTTTCTCTTTCCCTTAAGAGTGTCAGCATATTAGTGAGTCCTTACCCCCAAGGACCCATCCCACTTATATATTTACCCCATTTGGGGATGTTTTTAAAGTTAGAAGGTAGAGGTTACTATGGAAAACTGATGAGCAACCACTTGGGGCAGTGGTTAGCCAGTTTAATCAAGTTAAGATTGACAAAAGGGCCACTACTTTCTGGGAACCCAATGTCTTTTGCACAAGAGTAGGTAGAAAGATCAGGGAATAGAGAAATTAGCAAGACTCCTAAGATACAGGAGTTCTGTGAACTAGGGTACCAAAACCCATTGGTGATGCACTGTCTGAAGCTACAAATAGAATAAGAAAATATAAACGAGTAAGGGTTAATAGCAGGGAAGTTGGAATGTTCAAGTTGCATTATATAAAGAAATTGTATCAATTTTACTTGATTCTATTATGGGGAAAGAAATTGTATTTGGGGAATATTTCCCTTACCTAGTATTGCAAAACAGAAGGCATATAGATTCTTCAAGCACCATTAACTGGATATGGCATATGGGAGACACTAAGACTGTTTGAGCCTACTCAAAACCAAAGTGAATAATATTCTTGTTGCCTTAAATACCAGTCCTGAAGTGAAATTTTACCCTAATCTCTCTGGCTTATTACACCCAGAAGAATTTTTTTTAATGTCTTCTTGGGGCAATCCTGGAAAAAACCAAGTGGGTACTCTTTTGGAAGTATTTTAGGCAAATTTATTATGCACAGGCTCAGCAGGGATCCTTCCCACACAAAGGCTGTGCACAGGCTTCCAGTTAGGGCACAGTAATATAGGTTAGTGCAAGTGCAGGAAGAGAGGGATGTAAATTAGGGGAGAGAGTTTCAAGCATGGAAAGTTCTTTGTCTGATGGCAACATTCCAGCAAGCTCAGGTCACAGGGTGTTTTATGGCTGACTTCATGGCTGCTGGAAGTGGCAAGCAGGCTTTCCCCAGCCTCTGCCCAGTCTCACATAATCATCTGCCTATAGTCAATACCAACACACAGGTCCTGTCTCCATTTTAGAAAGAACTCAGGCCTTGTTGGAAAGGAGCAAAGTATTACAATCAATACTCAAGTTGATCAAGTTGCTCCTGAAATTCTACTCCATGTCCCAGTTATAGTAACTTGATTTATTTTGGGGATCAAGTCCTCGCCTTATGAATCAATTTCCTTTCTGAATTCTGATATTAGTCTTAATCTTTTCCCAACACTTCAATGACTTCAGGATTGAGATTCTGATCTTCTCATGCCCCCATCCTTCCATTTTAGATCTGATTCTGAACTTCAAACTATGCCTTAGGGCTGATTTTCTGTTTCCTCCCTTAGTAAGTACTAGCTTGTCTTCTCAATATACTACTTCCTGGTAGATTAGTGTTTTTGTATCCTGTATGCTAGTTATGTCACATTTACTGTACTCAAACTGACCAGTAACCTGTCAATTTCTCTCAAGAAAACTGAGAGATCCTGTCTGGTTGGACTTCCTCACCACACCAGCAGCATGTCCTCTAGTGGGTACATCTAGTTCCAGGTTCAAAGTCTAAAACTGCCACCACCTCCACCCTCATATCTTGCAATCAAACCTTCTGTGAAGAGCCATTCAGCAGAGAAAACTGAAATCCTCTATGCAAAAACAGTATCTGTTTCAAGATCTCTTTGAAAATGGCTATCACAGTGCACCCTGGTGGAGCAGCAGTTAGGTCAATTGCCTCCAAAGGAACAAGCCACATACCCCTGGGTTTAAGTGGGGCTGGGAAGGGGTTTGGGGGAGAGGACTAATGTGAACAACTAAATAAAAATACAAAGAAGATGCTTCTTCCTCCTCTCTCTGCCTGCCTGACTGCCTACTTGCCTTCATACCTGCCTGCACCTCTCATTTAAAAAAGAAAGAAAATAGCTATCACAACATTAAATATTATATACTAGATATTTGTTTACAACTTTCCATAAATCTTTTATTCTGATAATATTACTATCTCCAAAATTCACTAGACATAAGAGCTATAAAATTTTAGATAAAATTTGCATGTTCTTTAAAAACACATTTTATATGTGGTTAAAGAGACATCTATCAGAAAAAGTATAGTAACTAACTGTTTAATCTATTAAAACATTCCTATTTAAATGAGCCTGTAATATAGACGATATCACTGCAAACAACACAAAAGAAAACCAATGTCTCCATTAAGATGACATTCAAATTAGTAGATGTTATGTCCCCTTCACTTGAAATCAAAACTGAAGACATGTTACTTCCTTAAATATACCTTACATTGTCCTTTCAAAATTTATCCATTATCATCATTTGACATAAGACATGGGAGGCAAATGTATGATTCAGAAGCACAACTCCATTACTGAAACAATATTAGGAAAATAATATCAAATAAAATATAAATCTTCAACAAAAAAAACCCTGATTTCTAAGAACATACAAAAAAAGTGATAGTAACTCTTTTTGAGTAGTATATTGAGTATTTTAAGAATTTGAGTCAGAGAAATGGGTAAAAAAAATCCTGATTCTACATTGTATTTGCTGTATGACCTCTGACAAGTCTTTCCTCCATTTCATCAGCTGTCCACATAGTCACACTTTTTAAAAATATTGATGGAGTAGTGGTTGGGTCCTCTGCCTCTGGCCAATGTAACACACATTCGTCCCAAGGAGCCAGATTTGCATCCCAGGGTGGGGAGGTGGGGGCACAATCAAGATAAACAACTAACTAAATAAAACACTTCTTTCTCCTCTCTTATGGCTTGCTTGTCTACTTACCTTCATTCTTGACTGCAACTTTCCTTTAAAAAAATTATATTGACTAAGTTAATTTATATAAACTGCTTGGCAGTATGCCTAATATTTGGCAACTCTCTTATAAACAGTAGCTAGTATTATGCTCACCTTATAATCAAAAATCACTATATTCTTAGAATTTTTGACTTTTACTTTTTAACTTGTATTATAATTTGAAATACATTTTATAACACTAATTTGTAACATTTTATGACAGACTCTATGTGAGAGGATTTTTTTAATATTTAATCAGACTGGTATTTTGCTTTTGCAAACAGGTGTGTTGAGATATGTTGAAAAGACAAATGAAAACATTAAAATGGTGCATTTTGAGTAATTTATTTCTTAACAATACATTCAGAGCACAGGAATATCTATTCTTTCATGTGCATTCTCTTGAAGCCTCTTGCCCAGAAAGGTTGCAGAATCATTCATCATTTCCTACTGTTTCTATCACATCTTTTTCCTCTACTTTCCATATAATCTCCTTAGTTTTCCTTACTGTAGTCTTAAGCAGAACTAATCATGAATAAATTCAGATTTGGGACAAAGGAGAAGCAAGGTGGCCCGATATGACCTTAGGTTTCTACAAACCATGGCCCTCAGGGTATTCTTATCTATCATGAGAAAGAGCTTATTATATCCCAGCTGTGCACAAGGCTAGGCTGGGCATTAGAGAAGGCAATTTAAATGAGTATGATCTGCCAGCTCTGGCAGGTATCTTTAGGTGTTGATTATTTAGCATTTATCAAATGGTCCCTGTGCTGTCTCTGTCAAAATAAATCAAGGGTTCTGCTTTAAAAACAAAAACAAAAACACCTTGTGTCTTAATAAGGCCAGAAAAGATATATATATAGGAGATACTGGACAAAGATTTATGTATTTTATGGTGAAAAAAGTAAACAAATAGAATATGATCCTCCTTTCTTTGTTGTAGCACTATGACATTGGTATTACTGAGTTAAAATGTTGACAGTGGAGAGATATTCAAGATAATGGCAGGAAAGACTGAAAACACATTCCTATTCTTTTATTCAGAAATCCTGCCCCCATTTTATTTCTAATTTTCTCTATATATCAGAATACTTGCATTACACATATTTAATGCTCCTAGAATTGTGCTCTTTGGGAACCGGACGGGGTAAGGTTCAAAATGAGAACAATTCCTGCCTTCAAAAACTTAAAAATTCCTCAGCATGGGAGAGCAAATGTGTGTTATTTCAAGCTTCTATATTTGTGCTAATTTTTTATAGTAGCACTAGGAAGCTGATTGAGGAACTAACCAGGATGTAGGATAGTGACTAGGTGCTCTAATATCTTGGGCGCCAGGAAAGTCTCCTGGAGGAAAAAGCATATGGACTTAGACTTGAATGATGAGAAGGCGGAAAAGGGGGATCAATCTGCCCCCATTTCCCAGACTTATCACTGAAGTTTGGAATCCTTTAAACACCTCAGTCCCAGGCAAACCAGATGGCTGATCACTGTAAGACAGAGGGACAGTCAGGGTAAAGGCTTTGAGGTCAGGACTTGCAGGTGAGTCACCACAAAAGATATCATGAGGGAAGTGATGTCAGATAAAAGAGCACATGACAAGGCTACTGCCCAGTAAGAAGTGGGTATACTCAGAGGTGGAGGACAGGTAGAACTCTCAGGCTCTCAGAACTTCCTTATTTCAGTTTAAGAATTAAGGATCAAGAAGTACAAACTTCCAGTGATAAAATAAATAAGCCATTGGGGTATAATATATCACATGGGGACTACAGTCAATAATAAAAAAATTCATTTAGTATCATGATGATGGTTGTACAGCAATGTGAATGTGTTTAATGAAACTCCCTCTCAGGCCTAACAGCATGGTTATCAGACCCTGCTGGGACTAGAACTTCCCTGGAGCACAGAGTGACTTTTAGGAGGGAGGGTCTAACAATAGCTACTGGCAATTCCATTCTGTGGACTGTGTTGTAACTGTGACCTGCTTCCTGACTGTGGACCCACAACTCCTGGGTCTCTCTCTGTGGATTTTATTATTCACACCTGTAATTGGGGGGGAAAACTCAAATTCCCAATGCCGACCTCAACCCCATAGGCTAGACTCTCAGTCATCAATACAGGGCTCCCCTTAGAGTTTCAACAAATCCAACCAGTGTTGATGTCACACAACTAAAGAAAGTTCAATGATCAAACAAAGATTCAGGTCTATTCTGTGCAACTAAACATCCTAACATCAGGGCTTTATATCAGAGAATCTTAACTCATAGAAACAAACACAGAATGACAAACAGATGGAAAACAGAGAAATATATGTGAAATTATGGCTTGAAACAAAGTCCCAGGGAAAAATCTAAATGCAACAGACTTAAGTACACTTAGATGACTACTTCAAAGCAGCAGTGACAGGCATACTCACTGAAATCAGAAAAACAATGTAGGAACAAAAAGATAGCTACAGCAAGGAGAGAGAAGATATGAGGTAGCTGAAAATAGAAGACAAAATGCTAAAGAACACAATAGAGGAGCTCAACAATAGACTGGAAGAAGCCTCCAATAGAATCAGTGAGCTAGAAGACAGGGCTGTGTAACACGCTCAAGCAAATTAGAAAACAGAAAAAAGAATTACAAGAAATGAAGACTACATATGAAATCTATGGCATATTATCAAGAGGAACAACATTCGTATCACAGGGATCCCAAAAGGAGAAGAGAGAGAAAGGGAATATGAAATTGTATTGAGGAAGTAGTAGTTGAGAATTGCTGAGGAAGGAAGCAGACCTCCAGACCCAGGAGGTTTAAAGAGTTCCAAACAAAAGAAACCCAGACTTACACCAAGATACTTCATTGTTAAAATGTCAAAAACACATGATAAAGAATATATCTTAAAAACAGCTAGAGAAAAACAGGTTACATACAAATAAGCCCTCATAAGACTGCCAGAGAAAAGAACTGGTATGATAGATTAAAAGAGCTGGAAAAAAAAAAGGATTTCCAAGGAAGTTTATACTCTACTCAGTTAGATGATCAATTAGCAATGATGGAATGATAAAAGGCTTTTCAGATAAAAGTTAAAAAATTCTTCACCACAAAACCAGCAAAAGATACTAAAAGAAGTCCTATAAAATGTAAATAAACCCCACTTAAAAGCAGCAAGACATCAAAACATAAAAAATCGGAAGGAAAGAGAAGAGTAAAAACGTGAAAAGCAAGACTACCTTGCTTTCAATTAAAAACAGTATATAAACAGTCTTTTATGCAAGCCACAAGATAACCTCAAAGCATATCTCCAAAAAAAAAAAAAAAAAGGAAAATCCACCACAACATAAGTGCTTTCAAATCACCTGAAAAGAAAAAACAACTATACTGTCTACAGCAACACCCAGAAAACAATTAATAAAATGGAATAATCAGTTACATATCAACAATCACCCTAAATGCCAATGGACTGAACCCACCAATCAAAAGGAGCCGTGTGGCTAAATGAATTAAAAAATATAATCCACCTTTCTGCTGCATTCAGAATTCAGAAGACTCAATTTTTCAAAAGATAAACATATGCTCAAAATCAATGGTTGGCAGAGAATGCTACAGTCAAATGATAACCAAAAAATAGCAGGAACAGTCACACTTACATCAGATAAAACTGACTAAAGAAGATTAAAAAAAAGACAAGGATGGACATTATATAATGAAAGTGGTCAATTCAGCAAGAAGACAGATACTTATTAATAAATATGAACCAAATGAAGGAGCATCAAAATGCATAAGGTAATTATTAACAGAATGAGAGACATCAACAGAAATACAATAGCAGATGACTTCATACTGCATTTACAACTTGGACAGATCAAACAGGCAGAAAATTAACAGGAAAACAATAGATGACAAACTTGAACAGATGGGTTTAATAGATACATACGAAACACATCATCTATTAACTGCAGAATTTTTATTCTTCTCAAATGTACAAGGAAAATTCTCAAGGACAAACCATATGTTGGGACACAAAACATATCTTAACAAGTATACAGAGATTCAAATCATATCAAGCATCTTCTCCAATTCCAATGGCTTAAAGCTAGAAATCAACCACAAAAAGAAAGATGGAAGAATACAAAATATTTGGATATCAAACAACATGCTTCTGAAGGAATCTTGGGTAAAGGATAAAATCAAAAGAGAATTTAAAAAGTACTTGGAGACAAAGGAGAATTAAGGCACAGGCTACCAGAATGTATGAGACGCAGCAAAAGTAGTACTAACTGGAAAATGTATATTTAATCCAGGCCTGCCTCAAGAAACAATCTAAGCCTAAATCTAAAGCAACTAGTGAAAGACAATTGAAGCCAAAAGACAGTAGAAGGAAGGAAATAATAAAAATCTGAGCAGAAATAAATGAAATAGAAATCAAAAAGACAATCCAGAAAATTAATGAAACCAAAGGTGGGTTCTCTGAAAACTTAAAACAAAATTAACAAACCTTTGACTAGAATAACTAAGTAAAAAGAAGAAACACTCATAACTAGAATCAGAAATGAAAGGGGAGAAGTTACAATGGATACTGCAGAAATATAAAACATCAGAAGGAACTACTATGAGCAGCTTAATGCCAATAAACTGGACAATCTCGAGGACATGAACAGATTCTTAGAAACGTACAACTCACAAAGGCTGAATCAGGAAGAAAGGGAAAACCTGAATAGAACTATTACCAGAAAGGAAATTGAAGAGTTAATCAAAAGTTTCCCCACAAATAAAAGTCCAGGGTGAACCCTGGTGGAGCAGTGGTTGCATCAATTGCCTCCAAAGAGGCAATCCACATACTCCTGGGTTCATGTCCCAGGCCCCAGGGGAAACACCCAGTGTGAACAACTAAATAATAACAAAGATACTTCCTCCTCCTTTCTCTTCCTGCTTCCTGCCTACTCATTTTCATTCCTACCTGCACTTTTCCTTTAAAAACAAATAACTAAATAAAAGGCCAGGACCAGATGGCTTTACTAGCGAGTTTTACAAAATCTTCAAAGAATCAATTCCTATTCTTCTCAAACTCTTTACAAATCTTAGATAAAAAGAATCCCGTATAAACACTTCCTGCAAGGCTAACTAAACAGATATCAAAAGCTGGAAAAGATGTCACCAAGAAAGACAAGTATGACAAAATACCTCTAATGATTGGAGATACAAAAATTCTCAACAAAATAGTAGCAAACTGAATCCAAAAGAATCATCCATCATGACCAAGTGGGATTTATCCCAGGATGCAAGAAAGGTTCAACATATGCAAATCTATTAATGTAACACACCACATCAAAAGGAGCAAGTGAAACAAGGAACTGGAAAAACTTCATATTTGCTGGGTTACTCTGATCTCGCAAGCCCAGCCCTGAGGCCCAGCATGTATCAGGAATGTCCAGAACAATGTGCTCTAACCACAGAATGCTCCAACGGTCACAGACAACCTTCCAGATAATTTTGAAATAACTGCTCGTTCTGCTTCTGTAGAAATTGCTTAAGCATACACCCCGGCACACCCGGAAAAACTGAGCTATAAATACCCTGAGCTATTTGAGTGCGGGGTTGCCCAATTTGGCTGGTGCTCTCCCCCGTGCAGCTGCCGGCTAATAAACTCCTCTCAAACTAACCTCTGGTCTATGTGTCTGATCTCACCTGGGAAAAACATTGCAATACAAGGAGTAAGCCACTTGGTCATATCAACAGATGCAGAGAAAACTTTTGAGAAGATTCAACACTCATTTATGAAAAAAAAAAAAAAAACTACAAAAACTGGGATAGAAGTAACATACCTCAACATAATAAAGATCATATATGTTAAACCCACAGTCAACTTCATATTCAATGGTGAAAAACTGAAAGTGTTTCCTCTAAGATCAGGCACAAGATAAGGCTGTTCACTGTTACCACTGCTATTTAACATCATCCTGGAGGTCTTAGCCAGAGTAATTAGGCAAGAAAATAAAAGTTATCCAAATTGGAAACTATCATTATTTGCAGATGACATGATTATATGTGTGTGTGTATACACATATATAAGCTCCATCAAAAAACCACTAGAATTACTCAGAGTGCAGTAAAGTGACCAAATACAAATCAGTACACAAAACTTCTCTGCATTTCTATACACAAATAATATGATAGAAGAGAATAAAATCAAGGAAACTATCCCTTTTACAATACAAGCAAAAAGAATCAATACCTTGGCATGTACTTAAAGGAGGTGAAAGACCTATATAATGAAAACAATGTCTTTCTTAAAAGAGATAGAGGAAGAGATGAAGAGATGGAAAGATGTCCTGTGCTCATGGTTGTGAAGAATTAACATTGTCAAAATGGCCATCTTACCTAAAGCAATACACAGGTTGAATATAATCCCCATTGAAATCCCATTGGCATATTTTAAGGAAATAGAACAAATTTTTTTTTAATTTATATGGAATAACAAAAGACCCTGAATAGCCAAAGCAACCATGACGAAAAAGAACAAAACTGAAGCTATCACATGCCCAAATACTGAAGTATATTACAAAGCAATAATGATAAAAACTGTATGGTACCAGAATAATAGCAGAGACACAGATCAGTGTACTAGAACTGGATCACCAGAAATATACTCACTCATAAATGGTTAGTTAATGTATGAAAAAGGAGCCAAGAGCATATGATGGAGAAAGGATACTTTTCAATAAATGATATTAGGAAAACTCAACCACCACATGCAGAGGAATGAGTCCAGACCACTCTCTTAACACCACACACAAAAATTAATTCAAAATGGATTAGAGACTTGGATGTAGGACCAGAAACTATAAAATACTTGGAAGACAACATAGAAAAGATATGCCATGACACCAGCCTTAAGAGGTCTTTGGGAACTCAACTCCAGCATCAAGGGAAACAAAATAAATATAAACAATGAAACTACATCAAACTGAAACGTTCTGCACAGCTAACGAAACCATCACCAAAACAAAAAACAACCTACTGACTGGGAGAAGATATTTGATTTGCATATACCTGACAAGGCCTTAATATCCACAACATACAAAGAATTAATAAAACTCAACAACAGAAAAACAAACAGCCCAATAAAAAAAATGGACAGGAGAATTGGATAGACTTTTCTCCAAAGAGGACATACAGATGGCCAACAGACATATGAAAAGATGTCACTTGTTATTAGGGAAATGCAAATCAAAACAACAATGAGATATCATCTTGTACTGTAAGATTGGCTATTATTCTAAAGTCTGGAAACAACAAATGCTAGCAAGGATGTGGAGAAAGAGAACACTTTTACACTGTTGGTGGGAATGCAAACTGGTACAACTCTTATGGAAAGCAGTATGGAGATTCCTCAAAATACTGAAAATGGAAACCCCATAGGTTCCTATCATCCCTCTTTGGGTATTTACCCAAAAGTCACTAGTTTGCAGACATATATGCACCCCTATGCTTATTGCAGCATTATTTACAATAACAAAAATAGAAAATTACCTAAAAGTGTCCATTGTCAGATGAATGGTTAAAGATATTGTGGTGTAAATATACAATGGAATAATACACAACCCTTAGAAAAGATGTAATCCTGTCATTTGAGACATGGGTGGGGCTAGAGGGGAATATGATAAGTGAAATAAGTCAGAAGAAACATGGATTATCTAACTCATAGGTGGAAGGTGAAGAGATAAAGCAAAGGAACAGAATAAACAAATACCAACCCTTGGATATTAGCAATAGAACTAAGGTGACCAGTGGGGAATAGGGCAGGTGTTGGGGGAAAGTGGTGGCCAGGTCTAATGGACAAAGAACTCTTAGCAATTTAGTGGTGGGAAGGGTGTATTGACATATATTTGAAAAATGAGGAACTTGCACATTTGTGTTTACATTATTTTGTAAAGCAAAGCTACCGTATAAATATTAAGTTTTTAAAAAAGAGTGATGGATCTAGAATGTGTTAGCATGGTTGTACGTAAAACTTGGGAAAGTACAATACTTTACCTGCAATTTAAGTGTAATATAACCATCCCTTTTTATTCTGATGACTTCTCTATAATACTCTCTTCCCGCTCAAGATCTTGGTGTGATTATGATATAAGATTCCTCTAAGTAAGAGTTGAGAATATGCCATTTTAACAGCAGTTTTCAAAGATATTTTGGGATGTTTCAAAAAAATAAGTTTAAAATGAAAAAATATTAACATTTTAAAAATACAATGAAATAGCACAATATTTTTGAAGTTAAAGAGCTCTAGATTCTACATTCATCAGTAGGAGCTTGAAATATTAACTTTAGGCTGTGTTAAATAAATATTCGGAATAAATTATCGCTTATTAATACGGGGACAGTATAGGTTAAAATCTATAGGGCAGTATGCAGATGTATAAGTGGAAAATTAAGTAACTGGCAAAACCTGAGACTTTTAAAAGCAACGACCCCAACTTAACAACTTGGGTCTGGGACATACCCCTAGATATTTGGTTTAATATTAAATGTCACTTGGACCTTCCTGGTCAGAAAGGAATTATTTAAGAAATCCTTAGCAATAAATTTTATAAATTTCTAAAATACGTGTAGTAACATAACTATAAAAAGATTTACTAAGTTGTGTTCATCTGCTAAGAGGACAAATGTATTCCTAAACTGCGGTCAATTTTAACAGCAAATTGTAAATTGTCTAGAATGTCTACCTATAAAGAGCTAGTGCAAGTTATCTCTATCAAGTCTCTATTAAAGGTACAAATAAAAACTGGGTTCAATCAAAAGCATATACTTTTGGCAAAATAAGTAATGGCATATATTTGTCATATGTTTCTAAGACTTAACTTCCCAAAATTCCTAAAAATCAAATTTTGAATAGAAAGTTGCCTTTTTGTTTTTGTTTTTTTTTTAAAGAAAATATGGGAAATTCTAGAGAGCGACTAGACAGTCTATATAAAGAAATTATTTTCTCTGTAAAAAGAGAGATATTAAACAAATTGGGCTCATTCAGTATGGTAAAATATTTTGGGAAGCACTGTCAAAATAAAAGTAATGCTCAACCATCTTAGTATGTTTATGTAAAAGTCTAATAATTGATGTGTGCTGTAGGATTATATAAAATTCCTAAAATGCCTATTATGTTTAGTTACAACTATAGTCACTATCTTAAAACATTTTATACTGTAAACTCAAGCAAACATTATCAGTTGTGTTATAACCAAATCTTTAACTATGGTTATTTTAATTTTTACTATTTAGAGAAACTATTGTTTGCTAATGTCTTCCTGTTCAACAATTTGTGGAAATAACATTGTTAAAAAAACAGGTTTTGATGCTTTACCAAATTAAAAAAGTATTTTTTTTCTCTTTTGCAAGTCATACTGGCCTCAGGCTACTAATGATCTTGGAGGTGGAGCCATGCCCCTCCTCCCAAAGTTACTTTTCCTGAAATCCGCTGCTCTGCAAGCTATCCTCTGTACTCTAGGCAACCTCGTCTTCCTATTAAATTTGGAGAATAGTTTTCTCTTATAGTTTCTCCTTTTCCTTTCCTACCAATATTTTTACTACTTCAATTCTTAATGCCTTTTAAGGTACTTAATAGCCAAAATGTGACAAGGAATAGGAAGGGACTAGAGGTCTTTGAGATCAGGAACAAAGAGGTTAAAATGTTTTTAATTGCTGCCTTTGTCAGCACCTCCAACCAGCATATCTAGGCATCCAGGAAGAAGACTATGACATCACCGAATGACCTGAATAAAAAGCCCCCAGCTAACATTGCGGCAAAGCACTTGAGCACAAATGTGCCCTCAAACCAGGAAACTATGTAGACCATGCTCTAGTGCAAAAGGAAGGACATAAGTGTATTCTTGATTCCAGTGTGAGAAGGGACCACCCTTTTCATAGACCAGCTCATACACTGAGGGAAGATTAAATGACAGGGCCCAATGAGCAACCTGACTCCCAAGTCTTTATCCCAAAGGTTGAGCCTCAGGTAACTCTGAATGCTGGATGTAAAAACTTTAATTTTCTTATTTATGAAAAAGCCATTTAGTCGTAACCCAGCACTTTAAACCCCAACTTATTCAGGCCCAATGAGCAACCTGACTCCCAACTCTTTATCCCAAAGGCTGAGCCTCAGGTAACTCTGAATGCTGGATGTAAAAATTTTAATTTTCTTATTTATGAAAAAGCCATTTTGTCATAACCCAGCACTTTAAACCCCAACTTAATTTTCACATCACTTTATGAACCTAAATGATAGGTACTTCACCTAGTTTACACTGGTTATCTATTTCTTATTCTATTGTCTATAACTTTCTTAACATAAGTAATGCAAAGGGAAATTACTCTGAAAGTCATACCTTGCTTTGTGAATTGTCTTAAATGTAAATAGTAATCTTAAAATATCTTTAGTTCATTATTTGAACTCTCCACTATTTCATAGAAGGAAAAAAGAAGTCAAATTGGTTTCTTCCAAGAAACCTCTTTCAACTTGTAAAATTTTCCAGCCCACTTTTGGCCTTGTCTGAAAAGGATTTAGCCATTTAAAAGTTTTTGCCTACTGTAGTAAAATAAGGACATTGTGAACTATGCACATGTATGCAGAAGGAGTCTTTTGTCCCAGGTGAACAATCAGATACCTGTGAGCCAATCGAAGGTCTTAAACTCCTCTTCAAAGGAACCCCTTCAGATAAGTAAAAGCAGTTAATGTAAGTCATTCTTTATTATTTTTCTGGTCCTCTGCCTCTGAAAGCTCACCCACACTAAGAAAATCTCTATTCTACCTCAATTTGGTATAAATCTCACCCATTAATATAAAACTTTTCAAAATTTGCTAGAACCCTCTTAAGTGTTTTATTCTTATCTTTTCTAATTTAACAGTTGTCTTCTTCCTTAAAGCCTAAAAATGTGCTACAGTTATCAACTCAATCAGTCTTTCAAGCTCTTAAAACTAAACTTGCAACTGCACCATTCCGAGCCATTGCTAATCTGGAAAACTTTTTATCCTGCATTTTCTTTGAAAGGTATAAAAATACCCTTGGGGTCCCCACTCAGACATTTCCTGAATCGGCCCTTTTTAGAACCCCTACTCATATTTAAATTCTGTCTTTTTAACCTGTTGGCAAAATTTGTTTCTTCTCATCTAGAGTCAATTAAATTACAGCTCTTTCCGCAAGCCGATGATCCTTTGGAACAAAAGTCACAGCTACTAGACTCTGCATGCACTGCATTCTGCCTGCTGATCCCCCACAAACCTTCCCCCATAGCTATCTTAAAATATAAAGGTTGTGCCCTAGGTAGAATAAACACTACAACCATGTCCAATTTGAAGCAGTTACAGAAGAATGACCATATACTTCATCACCAAAAAGATTTTTGGCCCTATTTCATTGGGGGGAATGATGCAGTATAGCACAGTTTAAAATCTATAGGGCAGTATGCAGGTGTCTGAGTAGAAAATTCACTAACTGGCAAAACCTGAGACTTCTTACAGCAAGGACCCCACCTTAGCAAGTTGGGTCTGGGATACATATCTTTTTTACTCCAGGTAACCTGGACACACCAATGAAGAAAGAAGCCTCCACCCCGCAGATATATTCATCTTGCCTATGAGGGTGACATATGGGCAGCATGTGTGCTACACACACGTGTGCATTCCCTTGATGTAACTTCCCTGACCCACAGGGATCTTAAACTCAGTTACTGCTTTTAATAAACTTGCTGTGTAACCCTGACCAAACAGCTCTCTCCATGAATTCTTTCTGGATGGACCTTGCACCTCATCAGTGTGTCTCAGCTCATCCTCACTCACATCATATTAACCAGTAAAAGAAAACTGCTATACTTACTGCAAACCAGTGGGAGGAAAAATGATACATGAAAGCAAATAAACAGTTCAACCAATCCCCCCCAAAAAAACTAGGAAACCAAAAAAGAATTAAGTAGCCAGCCACAAGACAATGAAACAAATCTAGAAAGAAAAGAAAATTTATAAAGATGAATCCAAGCATTATTAGTATTTAACATAGCTGTCGTCATATATAAAATTTGTATACCTGGTACGCCCTGATGGATCTGCAGTTAAGTCAACTGCCTCCAAAAGACACAAGTCACATATCCCCGGGTTTGAGTACCAGGTCTGGGAGGCAAAATAACCAGTATGAATAACTAAAAATGGAAATAAAAATAAAGTGCCTCTTCCTTCAAAATAAAATGGAAATAAAATAAACTGCTCTTTCTTCTCTTTCTTCCTGACTACCTGCCTACTCACCTTTATGCCTGCCTGCACCTTTCCTTAAAAAAAAATGTATAGCTAGAAACCCACACACCAGACATCCCTGGAGTAGTGTTTATTTCCATGGGAAAACCCATGGATACAGCAGAAAAAACAGGTATGCATGTCCTCTGTTGTCCAATGGAGAGATATTTCAGGGTAGGCCTCAGAATCTAAAAGGAGATCTTCACAAGAGCTGTGGAGCTTTTAAACTGCATTAATCCATGGGAAATGTCCCATGGTTAGATGAAGAGAAGACTACAACAGCAATTTGATAAAGCAGAACCTTGACTTCAGCCCTTCCCTGGAATTTCGGCATTCATGGTATGAGCAGCATTATCTGTCCGGCCTGGTTCAAGCCAGGGATTACAATACATCAGCAAGATTTGACATGTTCCCTTCATATGATCAGAAGCTTAATATGTACCAGGAATGACCAGTCACAAGACTATAACTCATCTAAAAAGAGCTTTACAGAACTTTATGAATTCAAGTTTCTGTTTCCATCAATCAACCTGCTGGAAAAAATTCTAGGACAAATTAATCTTTACTTCTCAATAATTTATGAACTATAGTTATTAAGACACATATTTTCAAGCTATATTAAAATATTAAAATTCAGCTATAGTCTCCTTACAACAGATAACACCTAAAATCTAGGGTCAAATAAAAATTGAAATTAAAATGATTAATAAATAAAATATTGAATTAAATATTTAATAAAATTATATATACCAGGCAAAATGATGAAATTACAGTTGAATCTGTTATACTGATACCAGAAAAAATATACCTAGGCAGGAAAGATTTAGTAGTATTAAATATGTGTGTATATATATATATATATAGCATATTTATATAGAAAGAAGTGTTAATCCTCTAAGAAAATATATTAAAATGCTATTCTTATATATGGTCAGATAATCTTACAACATGTGAAGCAAAATTGGCCAGACCTACAAATTGAAATAGACAAATCTAAACAAATAGTAGATTTCAGCATTATTCTGTTTTTAACAAGTCAGTCAGATAAGACAGTCATAAAGCTATATAGACAATCAAAGATACATAGATAAAAGATAGAAAACGTGAACAGACACTGCTTGATCATATGTAGAAGTTTGCAGCAACAAATGGAGAATAAGTATATGCTAAACAGTTACAAAAATGACTTACTAACCCACAAATTATGTCAAAAAATTTCAGAAAAGCAGTTTCATAGAAACTACTTTTAAATAACTTGATCAAAAGTTAAATCATAAGATTTTTAAAAATATTTAGAACCAAAAATAAAATGTTATATAACAACAGATGACATACACCTGTATAGTATAAGAAAAAAATTTTAATCAGCTAGCTAAATGCTAAAATTAAATCATACTAGTATTAAAACAAAGTATGGATGAATTCCTGACTCAAAATCTAGAAGTAAAAAGGGAAATTCTTGATAAATCTGATTACATTCAATTGTGCATGGTACAAAGAAGAAAATGGAAGGAAAAAAGGAAAGGGGATAAAGAGAAAGTTGGGTGACATATTTTCACCTTATAATCACATATAGAGGGCAAATATTACGATTATATAAAAAAACTTCTAAGACATAAGAAGAAAAACCCCAAAACTTTGGGAAAATATAGGCAAATGATATGGAAAGCAGTTCACAGAAAAAGAACCAGTAGTGGTACTTACATTACATGAAGTAATCACATATAAGAGAAATATGTGTTAGAAGTAAACAATACATTATATGCAGATGCTAATGATTATGCATACCATAAGTCTATAAAATGTTATGATGCAACGTTCCTTCAAAATAAAATCAAAAATTTTTAAAGAAATACAAACTAAAACTACACTGAGGTATCATTTCTGAACTTAGAAAAAAGAGACCACTTTGACAACCTACTCTGTTAATACTGAGAAAAAAGTCACTTTCATACATTGCTAATGGAAATTCTAAATTATACCACCTCAAAATATGCAATATTTGCAAATATCGGTTAGCAAAATTATATGTGCATTTAGCCTTTGACAGAGAATGTCTCTACTGGGAATCTATCCTTAAAAGTCACTCATAATAAATGTGAAATAATTTATGCACAAGGCTA
Organism: Solenodon paradoxus; assembly: GCA_004363575.1. Taxonomy (NCBI): domain Eukaryota; kingdom Metazoa; phylum Chordata; class Mammalia; order Eulipotyphla; family Solenodontidae; genus Solenodon; species Solenodon paradoxus. Next base: position 98,223 of record RJWH01004027.1, on the reverse strand, counting down.
TTTATATGCCTACTATCTGCAAAGGCAAAACAGCTTTTAAAAAAGAAGAAATGTTACACCATTTGGTTCCTTTTGGGTAACAAAGGTGTAGGAATCTATATACACACTCATACACATACATTCTTATTTGATAATATTTTCAAAAGAAACAGTAGAAGGATAAACCAACAATTAATTAAAAGAAATAGTAAACTTCAGATGAGAAGACAATAAGTGGTGGCAGGAGGACCAATTATAAAAGTCAGATATTTTCTAATACGCATTGCTATATAGTTTTGGCTTTATAATCCTGATTATGTTTTACATATTTGAAGGACAATATTATTTTTTTTTAAGTGAAGTGATTCCTAAAATAAAAAACAAACTGAAAATCACTACTGTTACTTTACATCAAGCTGATGGTATAATGGCCAGGACACTCACCTCAATTGATTAAATAACCGAATTTGAACTGTATATGCCTAAGTGGGGTCAAAAATAAAGATCACTAAATCTTAAGTTGCAGTTAATGGCAGTGTTATTAAGTTTAATGATGGCGTAACATTACAACTATTATAAACACACACATATAGGCCATTACATAGAAAGTAGATTAAAGCATATAACTACTTCTACTAATATCATTAGGAACCAAGATTTTCAGTATAAATGACAAGATACAGATATAAATTAAATCCTGTAATCTCAATAAATTTAGAAAACAGATACTATGAACTTAGAATTTATTTACTTACTTTTTTAGAGGTTTTATTTTTCAATTTTACGCTTCCATTTTCTGCTTAAAAGCCGGCGCAAGAGCAATTTAAGACGACTAAGTGGTCATTCCTACCGGTTCAGAGTGGGAGCGTTAGACTAGTCATCAGAAGGGAACTTCCGAATAGGAGGAGAGGGCATCTTTGTGCCCTCAGAGCAGTCTCACACCTCAAGTTTATTAGCAGGGAATTCAGGAGCTGGAGAGGTCCACTCACCCTAAAAGTCCTCCTTGGTCACAATCTTTTCAGCAGCCACCAGCCTTTTCAGTCTCCTCGGGCTTCCTGCGAAGTAGCTGCCGCGCAGGCGCTCCCATGAATACCCGCGGTCGCGCGTGCGTGGTAATTCCACCTCAGCCTCCTTGAGTGGACTCCCTTGTAACCCGGGGGTGGTGATGTCCACATAACACAGAGGAGACTTCATTAAACCCAACACTGCTACACAAATTAACTGAAAACGCCTCTGTGAGAATTTGATCAGCAGCCCTGGGATACGTAACCACCAGAAGTCCTGGCTTCCGCAAGGCTGCTTGGGTCTGTTTAGTGAAGGTTCCAGGACTGAAGCGGCCAGCAATGGAAGTGGCCCCAGTGGCAGCTACAGTCTTCAGTACACACTGCTGGCCGGTTTTACTAGAGGATACGACAGTGACATCAGTCAGGTTTTCAGTGGCAACAATGACACAAGCTGCCAGCAGAAGCTTCTCTAGGTTCTCTTCAGATGTGTGATGTAGATGCCATCACTTTTCCTTTGGCAGATGGACTGTTCCATTTGGAGGTCATGGTTAGTGCCACCTCAGTGGGTTCCTGCTCACAAGGAATTGAGGACATTCTCCTCTTCCTCTATTTGCAGGACTGCAAAGAATCTGAACATTGTGAAATCATCCCTTTCTGACAGGAATCCAGGACAATGCCATTTGGACTGCTCTCTGGGTAGCCTGGAAATGTAGAGTTTATTTTCTTCTTTTTAAAATAAAATATATGTCTCTTAGCTCTCCACTAAAATGCCAAGAAAACTGTAACAACTCAATAGAATAAGCGAACCTACTACCAGATATGATTTTCAAATATCATTTTTTCCACTGAAAGGAACTACCAGGCTTTCTCAGAGATATATGTGAAAACAAGTTGTAACTAGAAATATCCAAGTTGAGCCTGGTCACTAGTCGTTTCTGAAATCCTATACATAGATTCTGTCACACACTGTAAAAGGACACAGGAGAAAACTTGAAGAGACTCCCATCAGCCAACGATGAGACAATCTGACCTTCAAAAGAAGAACGAATGCTGAAATATATTAAATCTATTAAAATTGGTAAGTACATTTAGTATCACAATTATACTCAATTCTTTAGTGTCTATCCCTTAAGATTTGACTTAGGCAACCAACTCATTATTCAGAAAATTCAAACATAAGTTAAAATAGTCAACAAGAGTTGTATAGCAATACTTATGAAATAGGATTGCCAAAATAAAAGAAAATAAACAGAATCAATTGGACATCTAGGTCTGTTACATGAAATTTTGACAAATAATAATATTAAATAATTTCAAGCAAAAGAGATCAAATAGTATGTGAATGATAGAATAAACTAAGAAAGATATACGTTAGGAGATAGTAAATAAAAGATCAGAAATATATTAATTTTAAAAAAATAAACAATAGAATCAACAAGACAAAAGCTGGTTCTTTTTAAAAGCTGAAAATGCAAAACCTGGCAAAATTAGTCAAGAACAGCAGTGCATATAACAATATGAGGGAGGAAAAAGGACATAAGTAGAGATAAAACTCAGATTACTAAGAGAAAACAGAAATGCATTTTATGAGAATAAACTTGAAGATTTAGACAAAATAGCATCCTAAAATGTAGTAAGTTATACAAATTGACTCAAAAACATTTTCTTAGAACAAATAGATTGAATCAGTATTTTGGAATGGAAAACTAAGCAAACACCAGGCCTAAGTGGATGTCTGACAAATTCTACCACATTGCAAAGAAAAGATTAATCTTATAAAAACATTTTCATAGAATAGACAGGAGAAAGTAGATTATTTCCCAATTATTTTAATGACAAAAGCATAACCTCAGTAAACAAAACCTGACTAGCAGACTGAGAAAGAGAGCTTGGAAAATGAAGCTCTTACTAACACAAATGCAAAGATCCCAGATAAAAAAAGAAAATTAAACCTAGGAATGTATAAAAAGATACTGGTGCACCCTGGTGGAGTATTGATTTGGTTAACTGCCTCCAGCCTAAATGCAGTCCACAGGCATCCCAAGGAAGGACCTGCGTTCATGTCCCAGGCCAGGAAGAACAACCAACCAAGATGTACAACTAAATAAAATTAATAGTAGTAATAATAATAATTAGTCAAGTGCTTATTCCTTCTCTCTCTTCCTACCTGTTTGCTTTCATTCCTACCTGTACCTTTCCTTTTACAAAAAATAATCCATCAGGACCAGGTGGGCTTTTAAAAACTTTTCAAGATTAAGTTGTATTTGGTAACAGTTACTCTTGCTGCCCTATTGAAAAGAGACTGACTTGAGAGAAAAGGCTGAAGGTGGGAGAGCAGTTAGAGGAAGCCTTGCCAGAAAAACTCTTCATTGATTGAATTTAGCAAAACTAGCTAAGCAATTGTTGCAATAATTGAGATAATTGTTTTGTTGCCTTACGCTAGGATGGTGTCAAGACAGAAGATGAACAGTGATAAGATTCTGGAAACATTTTGATGTTAAATTCAACAAGTATTTTATGGTTTAGATATGGGCTCTTTTCTATCCAGTCTGTTGTCTGTGATCACTTGCTCCACAAGGTTCTAAGGCTTTACTGCAGTTCTGAAGCTGCCTCCTAATTGCTCTGTAGCCTCTAGCTCTGTCCCTCTACAATTTCAAATTCCAGTTTAAGTAATGCAAATTGGATTATTCACTACTTAAGTTCTTACTTTTGCCCTTTGGGAAAAGTCTAATACCTAAAAATAGATGATATTCACTTCCTGATTCCACACCTACCTTGCCACCCAGAAGCAATGACTTCCACTATACAACCTTTTGTCATTCCTTATTTCTTAACCTAAATGTGGAATTCTCAGGAAGATCATCACTAAAATGTTTTATTCCATTGCCATAGGTTCCTATAATGTTCTAGTTTCTCCTACCCTAACATTCTTCAAGCTACATTATAATTATTTGACTAATTGGATGCCTTTTCAACTGTTTTGTGACTTTGAGGAGGGAAGAAATGTATCTTGTTTATTATTATATCCCTAGACTTTAAAGGATGTTTGGCACAGAGTACATAATAAATATTTTAAATGAATGATTAATAAATTAACTAGATATGTACTTGCATTTTATATTTCCGAAAGTATTACTGAGACTTCCAAGATAACAAATATAAAAATTGGCATCTTTCACAATAATACAATAAATGTTGCCACTAAGTATTATATTCACTAAAATTAATTCTGTAGAATGAGGTTTATTTTCCTTAACTTAAAACCTAAAGTTGTATGTTATATACAGATGAACATGTGATGATATAAACAAAACGTGACTGTACATTTTGACATTCTACTTTAAAAATAATTACTTAAGTATTTGGTTAATTAAAATTCATTTCTTTTCTACAACGTGAAAATAAAATGTTTTTATTTCTAAATATTTTATTTCACTACCTATCAATAGGATGACCAAAAAGGATAGGGATAATAGAGATCATTTCTTTCTCTTATATAACCAATAGTGAACAATAATTAAATTATTCCAAAATAGAAATCAATGAGACATAAGAATTATAAAAGAAAAGGTGGCATATTTGAAACTTAGAGGAAGAGTTATTAATCTAGGTGTGCATGTCACTGATTTAAAAAACTAAACTTCACATTTAAAAGATTTAATTGTATTAAACTGGAAATATGGAAAACTCATGGCCTTTATAAAAGTACTTTATAAAAGTAGTATCTTGTTACACCCTGGTGGAGTAGCAGTTGGGTAGCCGTCTCCAGTCAGGCATAATCCAGGCACCTGGGTTTGTGTGCCTGGGGCCCTGGAGAGCAACTAAGAGGAGAGCAACCAAGATGAACAACTAAAAACAATAAATAAAATACTTGCTCCTCCTCTCCCTTCCTGCCTGCTGGCTTCTGCTCACCTTCATTCCTGCCCACACCTATTATACTTTCTAATTCTAGCACAAATTTTCTACAGCATTAATAATACACACCATAAATAGTAGTGTATGACTGATTTTCCCACCATTTGTTTATAGTGAAGATTGCAGGTTTCTTCCCCAATGCCTCCTCTTCCCTTCTTTACTAACAGAAAGCACATTTCATTGCAGGTGGCAATGCACCCAGCCCCAAACCTTTCCCAGTGTCTTACATCCCAGAGTAAACAATGAAATATAGAGCATAAATCAAGTGAATCTTCTGGATAATCTCCATTCTTCCTCCTTTTCCTTCCTGAAACAAGGACATGAGACTAGGGACTACAGGAGGAATCTCAAACAGAGGAGAAATTGAGAATCAAAAGCTCTTGCTGAAGATGAGTAACCTCAGAACTACCAAGGCACTTTGGATATCAAACATATGTAACTTAGTTTAGGTGAGAAAGAAATAAAATTATTTTATTAAAACCATTTAATACACACGCACGCACATTTATCTTCTCATAAAAATCCTTTTTGAAAATTGCATTTGCAAAAATACTTAATTTAATTTTAACTTCGTTTAGGGGTTAGTGCCAATTCTTTAACAGTATTACGTATTTGTGAGCTCTTTCCTCTCTTATCCAGTTCCAAAGCTGTTAATAAATCCCACATGTGATAACTCTCAGATTTCTTTCTATTTGAGAACTCTCCTCTGAAATCCAGACCCAACTGCTTTTCTTTAAATTTGAGATTTTTGCTTAAATAGCTCAGTAAATGCTAACACTTAAAAATTCCCCACAATATATGTGTAACCTCTCTCCAACACTGAACCTACTTCTACTAACATGTTTGTCTTATCTTAGTGAAAACCATTAACATTAAAAAAATCGCTCATATAAAAATTTAGTTTTTAATCCAGTACCTATCTTTGTCTACTTTTCTCACCTCCATCACCACCACTCCAGTTCACCTCTCTGGAGGTACACAAAGAAAATAGTACCATATATCCAAATTGTACAAATTTGTCCCTATTTATCTATTCTTTAATACTTTTACTAATGTGATTTTTAAAATGTGAATCTAAATATCCCACATACACACACAAAGCACGTGTGCACGCACACACACATGCACACACACATCCCTTAAATTAATCAATGACTTCCCATGATTTTCATATCTAGATAAAAAATGTTAACATGGTATATAAAAAGGCCATGCATGTTCTGGCTCCTACCACTCCCTTCCCTGGATCTTTGAATATAGTCTCCCCTTCATCTCGGTGAATGATTACTCCTATTTGTTTTGTAGTTCTCAACACAATAAATGTTTTCTCAGGGATCCTTTTTTATTCCCTTTGTGTGCCTCATCTTCCATTCCCTAGGACTGTGTGAGTACAAGTCTCACCTTGTAGCGCTATGTGAAATTTGGCTTATCTTTTTATCTTGAGTGACTGGCATAGTATCTGACTGTAACACTGGTATTGCAGATAGTTATCATTAACTATTTGATAAAAAAGTTATGATCCATATTTATGCTGGCTTGAATATACATTCAACTGTTTTTTATGAGAGAATATAGGTGGCTCAGTTACTCCACCCTCTGCACATGGTTGATGAACCACGTGGTATATAAACATTTTGATTTCCACTCTCTCAAAATATTGTAGATTTTACTCTACTCTTCTGCATTTATTATCGCAGAAGTTTTAAAAGTCATTTTTTAATCCCTTGAAGTAAAATAATCAGTTTCTGGCTTCTTGATTATAGAATTATCATTTTTTTCTTGAAATGATTTATGAATTCACTAGGAACAGATCAGGTAATTTTCTTGGTAAATACTTTGTCTTATATACCAAACCATTCTTTAGTTTTATAATGTTTTCTTAATATTTTTTTTTTTGTTAAAGGAAAGACACAGGCAGGAATGAAGATGAGTAGATAAGCAGGAAGGAAGAGAGAGAAGGAGGAAACATTTTGTTTTTATTTAGTTGTTCATCTTGGTTGTTCCTCCCAGCTCCAGATCCTTGGCATGTACATGGACTACACTTGGCCAGAGGCAGAGGGCCTAACAGCTACTCCAGCAGGGCAGAGCACCTTAAATTACATTTTATATTGATTTTCTTTCACATCCTTTGGTTTTGATCTCCTTAGAAACAAAATTTCTCATTCTGTCTTCCTGTGTTTTATCTCATGGTCTCTTAATTTTTCTTCCCATTAAGTTACTCGGTATCCAAGTTAAGTGTGGTAGCTTTGCCCTTCACATGACACATTTTTTTGTAACACCATCACTGTGCTTCTTTGTTTCTAAGACTGAATTTCAGTCTGCAATATTAAATCCTTTGTCATGGTTCCTTGTTTCACTGTACTTTCTCTCCATTTCTTCTTGGCTTTAAAATCAACTCAATTTTGATCATAGTTTCTTGTGTTTTCATCATAGATTTCAACACCCTTACTGAGACTGTAACAGAGTGTCAGCTTCCTAAAACTAGTTTCAGTTCATGTGATACATCTTTCTAGAAAAGAATAGGGTTTTTTTTGTTTTTTTGTCAGTTACAATATCCATGAAGTAGAAGATTTAAAACTTTGTCTAGCGTTTTGTCAGTATTAGGCCTGATTCTGTTCATTCTTTTTCATAATAACCAAGCAATTGCTATTATAATCGTTTTCTTAATTTGCAAAACAAAGAGACAACTGATTAATCTATTCCATAACTGGTCAAAATAGTTTTTGTTGTTGCTGTTTTATTATTGTATCTGTTTTATGTAATTTACCAGTCTAAGGGAAGATATCTTGGTTTCACTGCCTGGTTATATGCCCATGCCGAAGAGATTTGTTTCTGGGTATTCTTTTTTTTTGTCCTTTTCTTTTTTTTATTGCAGCAACTTATTCTACACGTTATGCTTCTGGGTATTCTTAGGAATTTTTTTTTCTTTCATTAGCAGAGATGATAGATAAGAAGATGCATTCTCGAAAGGACACTATTCCCATAGCTCTCTCAACCCAGAATGGAACTGATTATAAAATGAGAAGCATAAATAGGGCATATTGGAAAGGACAGATGATGCAGTCCTCTCTTTTATTCAGAGGGAGAATGAAGCAATTTAACAGATAAACAATGGAAAGATTTTATGGTCCCTGCTTCCCTTTGTATCTTTGTTGTCCACATCATTTTCTGCCTTTTGACCTTATACTTTAATAGAAATTCCTTTTATATTAAAATTTCCTAGTTTCAATGATGTTGAAAGTTTAAAACCTTTGGAAGATATAATGTGTATTCCAATGATTGGAAAGCAAATTAGTAGTCATCTGCCATCATAAATTGAAAATTCCTAAATAGTATTTTAAGAAGAATAATGTTCTTAAGAAGAAAATTGTTTTAGTTTACAAAGATTAACTGACAAAGACACTTTTGGGTGCACAAATGGAATGTTTAAACCATGTACCGGTATTAAAATGTTTTCCTTTTTTGTACTTCCAATTGAATTTTAAACCCCAGTAATACTTTTGATTTTATTTACAGTCCAAAATATATATTACAATGTTAACATGCACTGTAGATGAGAAAATATATATTTATAGGTATTGCTGCATCTTTGTTTCATTTAACCACTGTGCATTGATTACTTAACATTTGTGGCAAAATGAATAATCTTGATGAATCCAAATTGTTGGCGATGCAGTAATACTATCTTTTGTTTAAATTTTAAAGTAAAGGTGCAGGCAGGAATGAGACCAATAGACAAGCAGGCAGAAATGAGAGAGGAGGAAGAAGCATTTAATTTTTATTTTGTTGTTCACAATAGTTGTCTTCCCCAGGAATCAGACTTGAACCCAGGAGTATGGGGCTTGTGCTCCTTTGGAGGAAATTAACCTAACCACTACGACAACAAGGCACACCATGTAGAAATACTATCTAATAACTTTCTTTCATGCTTTGAATTTCTTCTTTGAACTTAATACATAACCAAAGTCTCACGGAAGTTAGAATTCAATGTTTGCATTTAATTATTCCCTTATAAAACTGCCTTTGATTACCTCTAACTCAATTAGAGATAATGTTGCACTTCTCTGACCAGTGGAGATGCAGAACCTATACTAAAAGAAACTCTCCCATCACTAAAAATTAACTTACATGTTTGTAACAATTATGTTGGAATTATTTAATTATTCAAGATTAATTGCTGTGTATTGATTCAAGGTAAAAAATGTGTCTTTCAAATTTAATTTGTTTTCTGAAGGTTTTTGTAGAAAAGGTATATGAACAGTATTTTGACATCCATTTCAGAGTTTTTAAAAATTGTTTTTTCATGGTTTAATGTTGGTTTGCAACCTTGGGATTTCCCAGGGTGAGATTTTGAAACTGGCCACCATATATGGAAGGCTAGGAAAGACCAAAAAAAAAAGGTAGGACGCTCTGGATTGGTAGATGGTGGTTTTAATAAGCAAGGGAACTTACATATGAGAGATGCCTCAGGGGACTGCAAGCCAAGTAGATATTGCCCTCCCACATCCTCTTAAGAGTTTATATAGGCCTGCTCTGAGGGATCAGGTGTTAATTCTGACTTCAGTGACATAGTCTGCATAAGCCCAAGGGCCAGGATGGCTGGGGGTGGTGATGGGAAACCAAAATGAACAAATAAATAGATAAAAATGTTTCCTCCTCTCTGTGCTGCATGCCTGCTTGCCTTCTTTCCTTCCTTCCTCTAAAAAAAAGTTTATATAGAGGTTTTAACCAGGTACAGTTACATATACAATATACATATACAGTCCCAAACATTATTCTCTCAAGGTTTCATCCTTGAAACAGCTCCTATTGCATAACCATGGGCAAAATGTAGATTTCAAGAACAGGAGAGAGATAAGGAGTCTCCAATTGCCTAGTTGCACTTTATAGATCTTGAAACAGCTCCTACTGCAAAACCATGGGCAAAATGTAGATTCCAAGAACAGGAGAGGGATAAGGAGTGTCCCATTGCCTAGGTGCACTTTGTAGATCAACCAGAAGTCAGTCTTCTCCACTCCTTCAACAGTGAGACATAGATGGTATTTATTTATAATGTATATTTCATCTAATTCATACCAGAATTTGAGAGGAACTATGGAAATATACAAGAGTAGTAATAACATTGAAAGAAAACATTTTACAAGCCGTTGAGTTAGTTCACTTGTCAAATGATTGATGAAGACCCCAGAGTTTTATATTATAGAATACAGTATATATACTAAAAACAGGAAATTTATAAATGCAGGTGTATTTAGTGATCCAGCCTGGTCAGAGGAAAATTTCAGTATTGTTCCCATGGGGAATTTTTTTTAATTTTGTGTACCACTATTTCATAGGGGCCTACCAGATTAGAGGCAATCACTAAATGCACACTGAAATGAACAAATTGCACGATTGGCTTCATTAGTATTCACAAAATGACCTTTAGAAAATATCTACTAAAACCAATTTCAGTTTTGGCTGTTTTACTTTTATTCTGTCATTTCAGGAAGTATTTGAAAAATAAGATCTGTTATTTCTAGATCCATTTCTGGTTTATGACATTAAGACCAGTTAGTGTTCAGAATGCCTGTTTTCCTCTTTGCCATCACAGAATGATACACATCTAATTAATACAAAGACTGCATTAGAAAGTTTAAATATAATTCAAGGTAAAAGGAGACTAAAACAATAGCCTTATTTGCTGTAATATTAAAACATCATTGATTACATGTATCAATTTTTGTATTTATGTAAAAATATAAGTGTGTATAAACACAAACACCTCATATGATTAAAAGTATTAATTTTTAGAGTTGAAAATGACTAATGAGGTAACTACTAAGATGGCAAAACTAGCTTCAGGAATATTTGATGGCTAGAAGATCCTATAGACTATCAAGATAGCTTGAGTAGGAGTGCTAACTTATTATATAAAACTCATTATAATCCTATAGGAAAATCAAACTATAATTATCAGGGGTTATATTTTCTATTAGATATAAATTTATATCCTAATAAGTAACTTCATAGTATGTATGATCAACTAATAAATAGCAAAGCCAAGCACAGGTACATTCCTTCAGAAAATTTAGAAAATATATTCCATGGATGAGCTTTTTGTTAAATTGTTGTTATTTATTGTTACATGATATCTCAAAATGACCTTGAAAAGACAAGCCACCCCCTCTCTTAATTTTTTTTCTGTTTTAATAATTTGCTTAGTTAATCTCCCTGGCTTTGTTTGGGCTGGCAAAACAAATGCAATAGACTGGGTGCCTCAAGCATCACACAGTACGTTCTCAAGGTTAGGGAGGTTGGGTAGTCCAAGAGCAGGCGCCTATTCAGTTTCTAGTGGAGTTGCCTTCCTCTTTGCAGATGAACATCATTTTTCTGTGTCCTCACATGACATGGATTCTTTCTTTCCTTTCTCTTCACATAAGGGCATTAATCTCATTCTTGAAAACTCCATATTCACGACCTAATTACTTTCCAAAGTATCCATCTCCACATAACTTCACATTGGGGGTTAGGATTTCAACAGATGAATTTGGGAGGGATAGAAATATACAGTCCATAACATTCCATGTTTTGGTCATAAATAATCTGTAAATAGCAATCAAGAACAAAGGTTAGCCTCATTATAGTCTAAGCAAATTCACAGATGCACTAAGAGCTGTTAAATAACCATATTGGCTTCCTTGATCACACAGTATTTAACATATTCTAGGGCAAAACTATTAGCTCTTGTTTGTAAATTTTAATAAAGAATCCAGGAGTTGACTACTTAAAAGACTCTATAAAGGCTAGGCTAGAAAGATCAGGCCAGGAACAACTTTTGCCTAGAGTTTACTGTAGTACTCATCAAATTAGTAAATTCCCCATCTCCGCAAGGGCCCCCAAATATGCTAAGATTCCTGACCTGCTTGCATGTGACTTTATCACTTGTAAGGCTCTAACTCTGTAAACGGTGTATTGGGTCAGTTTCTTGTGAGGATTTTGTAGGAATTGGTGCTCTTGTTCTTAACTGTGGACTTGCTAAACCTGACTAAATTAATTCGTTCCCAAATATAATATTACAGTATATCTTTGGTTGCATAATCATTTTTTCCAATTTTCAGTAAAATGGAGATAGATTCTTGCTGAAATATTTAATATATTATCACAAAAATGTGAAAGCTCATTAAAGTATTTGTTCCCGAATTATGAGACTTTAATGAGAATTAAACTCCATTTAGAATGTTTCATTTCCTTGGTGAAACCCTGTGACTCAGGTAACTGAAAGTGCTAAGGTGTAAGACATGTAAAGTCTGCAAACCCAGGTTCGAGAGCCAGACCGAGGTAAAAAAAAAATGTTTTATTTCTGTTCATAAAAGTATAATACTCTAAATTGAGGTTAAGAGATTTGCCCTGTTATCTTAGAGGTTAAGTCCACAGCCTCCAGCAGGTGTAGTCCTCATGCATCCCAGGGACCTGAATATAAAACCCGGACCTGGTGAAACAACCAAGATGAACAACTAAATAAGCTAAATAAAGTGCTGCTTCTTCCTCTCTTCCTGTCTGCCTGCTTGCTCACCTTCATTCCTTACTGCACCTTTCCTTAAAAAAAAAAAATCTGCGAGGAAGAAAAAGTTATTCCTTGTGCATTCATCAGCAAATAGAGTATTAAAACAATATCACCAAATAATAATTCCAAAAAATTATGATGATTACTATTAAAATTTTCTCATCAGTTTGTTCAGACCTATGTGGATGTTGGATCAGCAGTTTGCTTTCCTTAAGTCATCCTCTTGTGAAATAAAAAGTGTCCTAAAAACCTTGTTCTGTCCTCTGCTGCAGCTTGAAAGTTTTGAGTCTGTTTTTGATGTATTAATAGTTAAAATACCTTTTCTCGAGACCCAGAAGCTAACCCTCTTTGTTGAAGACATGAATTCAAGTAAGAATCAGAAGAAAACAAAGTTCACTTCAAAATGAGAGTATATGGCTGTTGTTAACTTTTTGCAATAAATAATAGCAAAATGGATCAGAATCATTGGAGTATGCAACATGTAACTATTTCATAATCCATTTCATTAATCATTTTAACTTGAGAATAAGAATGAAATATAGTAAATCATGGGCATATTGACAAACACTTAGGGCCTTGTTGTGAAGTATACGATTTGCTAGATTTTTATATTAAAAGTATTTTACATGTGTAATATTAAGCTAAATAAGGTGCACTCTGGTGGAGCAGCGGTTAAGTCAATTACCTCCAAAGGAGCAAGCCACATACCCCTGGGTACAAGTTCTGGGTCAGGTGGGGCTGGGGGGCGGAAACCAGTTTGAAAATCTAAATAAAATAAAGATGCTTCTTCCTCTTCTCTCTTCCTGTCTGTCTGCCTGCTCACCTTCATTCCTGACTGTACCTTTCGTTTAAGAAAAAATTAAGCTAAATAAGAATGACCTTTCTTATTTTTCTCATTCATCTTTTACAATAGTATTGAGCTGATCAATAAATATGAATCAGATCCAGTAAACTTAAATATTTATGGTATCTTTCTGTTTTAAAAAAGGGAAAGAAGAATTGTTTTGTGATTTTCTAGGACCCACTGGGAAATCTCAAAGTTACTTTCAGGTGTAAAGTTATCTTTATTTTTGTTTAAATTAAGGGTTTGATCTGGGAAAACTAAATCAAAATAATTATCAAAAGAGATTTAGGTACTTGATTAAAATAGGATGATGGATACCTGAGAAACAATATTTGGTTATCTTTTAATCAAAGTGGCAATACAATATTTTAAAATAAATACTTACATAATTGTAAGAAATTTTAGTTGTTTCAAGGATGATTTTTTCTTTTATGTATTTAACCCCACCACCACCACCACCATTCCAGGTCTCAAACCCCAGGTGCTTGGGCTTTACATGGTCTGTATCTCATATGCCTGTACCACATGGGTACACTGTGTTCTTTTATTTTTTAATAATCTATCACCATGACCTAGTCATGAGTTCATGAGTACAATTTGTAAGCTTAGAGGTATTTCATTATTAAATGTATGACAAAAATGAAAATAGTAATAACATTTTGTGACATGAAAATTATATAAAATGTCAGTGTTCACAAAGAAAGTTTTATTGAACACAGCCAATAACTCCTGGTCTAGAATTCATTAAAAGCAACACAAAGAACTGCAATTTTATTCTGGTGTGAACTGAATCTCTGCTCCCTAAGATGATTATACACAGAAAGAATCTTTACTATGCCTTAAGACAAAAAATGAAATAAATAAATAAATAAAAAACAACAAAACTCCAGAATCCATTGTCATTTTATTGAAGAGAAAACCAAATAAAAGATTCACAAGCTCCTTTTTTATAAATTGTCTTGTGAATAAAAACATCAACATTGAGCAAAATTTGTCAAAATGTTAATACATTTCAATGCTTCTTCTCAGCTTCCCTTATTTTCAGTCATTATAAACCAAGACTAAATTTCCTTCCTGCAAAAATTCTTCAGTTTTCTTTATCTATCAACTTTGAAACAGGCACCTTATTTTACAAACTATTCTCATTTTTTTTTTTGATAAAGCATATTCCATTACCTTGCACCCACATTTGTGCTTTTCTTCTATTATTAATTTAGTGGAAACTGTTTAAACATTCTTTAACCAACTTCTTCTTCACAAAGATGTTTATCATGTTAAAAATAGCAGATGACCAGAGCAGCGTTTAGATCAATTGCTTCTGAAGGAGCAAGTCTCATATTCCTGGGTTCAAGTCCCTGGCCCAGAGGAAAAGCAGGCAGTGTGAACAACTAAATAAAAATAATATAATAAAGATACTTCTTCCACCTCTCTCTTCCTGCCTACATACCTACTTGCCTTCATTCCTGCCTGCACCTTTCCTTTAAAAAAGCAATCCTTATTAAAAAAAACAGCAGATGACTAAAACTCATGAGTCTATGTAAAATTTTTGGAAATTATGTGCAGGCATCCATACTGAAAACATAATTATCTTTGACCTAAAAATTTTGTCAGAATAATGAACACATAACTTTAAGATGTTCAAAATTATAAATAGTACATAGAAATATACCAATCAATATGCTAATATAAAAAATTCATAAAACTCAGAATTACTAGCCTCTCCATGAAAAAGTAAACTTCAGTGTAATGAAAATAAAGTGCATGGATTGTATTATATTCAATACTTATAAAAGTTAGGAGTCATTAACTGTTTTGACACCAGTGTAATTTGTACAAAAATTTTTCTTGAATTCATTGACGAGTTATTTATATGATCACAATTTCTGAGAGAAAAGTTTTTTTTCTCTTAAAAGGCCAGCACATTTATTTTTTAATTAATTTAATATTTATTGAGGTAGCTTTGCTTTACAAAATAATATAAACCCATAGGATCAGGTTCTCCATTCCTCAGATATATTACAACACAATATGTTCACCACTAAAATACCAAATGTTCTTCACTGTCCATTGGACCTCACCACCACTTGTCCCCACCCCTGCCTTGTTCCCTGCTGGTAACTTCAGTTCCATTGTCAATGTCCAATGATTGGTTTTTGTTTAGTCTTTTCCTTTGCTTTGTTGCTTTATAGTCCACATATGTGTGAGATCATCTGGTATTTGTCTTTCTTCTTCTGACTTATTTAATTTAGTATAATCCCCTCTAGTTCCATCTATGTTATCCCAAATGACAGTATTTCATTTTTTCTTAGAACTGTGTAGTATCTCATTGTGTATATATTATCACATCTTCTTTATCCATTCATCTGATAATGAACACAAGTAATTTCCAATTCTTGGCTGTTGTAAATAATGCTGCACTAAACATAAGGGTGCATGTATATCTTCACATTAGTGTTTTGTGTCTTTTGTGTAAGTACCCAGTAGTGGAATGACAGGATCATATGGGATTACCATTTTCAATATTTTGAGAAATCTCCATAATGCTTTTCATAAGTTTACACTCCTACCAACAGTATAAAAGCGTTCCCTTTACTTTGCATGCTCGTCAACATTTGTTGTTTTCAGACTTTTGAATGATAGCCAATTTCACAGTTGTAAGGTGCTATCTCATTGTTTTGATTTGCATTTTAAAAGACTAGCACATTTAAAGTTTTAGTTTCTTTCTGAAAAACTTTGAGACTATTAGATATAGAGAAGCATGTATGAATCTCTATAATTCCATTTCAATAAAGCTTTATTAATTTTGGAAAGTGTATAATCTAATTCATTAATACCCTCTGGAAATAAGACAATATTTCAAATCACGAAAGACTTTTCTCAGTTAGACACTCCAGCACTGAGAGAGCTTATAGCTTCATTCTTCTACCTCAATCATAAGTCCAAAATAAATGTAGACCCATAAAAAATACCTCTTCAGATATCAAAAGAATGTTTTTGTTCCATGCTAAGTTTCTACAGCATGATTTTTGTGATGATGGGACTGAGGAAGCAATTGTTGAGCCTGTTTTTTTTAAAATAATTTCCATGGAGTGGGGCAAGCAGGTGGTTAAGATGTCCCCATCATGAAGCCCAGTAGGATTTGGGACTGAGGATCCAAGACTACAGCCCAAGAGAAATGAGAGATAACATCCTTTTAATAACACCCTTACATTAGGCACTGAATGTTCACTCAGAGGCATCACCTACAATCTTTTATTCTGTAATTCCTCTGGGATACCCATTGGTTTCCATTTTTATTCTACCAATGCTTCTTTGGCTACTTAGAGAGGTTATTTCTGTTTTACTTCTGGTACATTAGCTCTTAAAAACTAAAGTCGTTAAGTACATCTGAAAAGGAATATCACAATGGACCTCTCTACCAGAAAAGATTACAGAGCTGAAAGAAAAGAGAGTGCTCACACATACTTATTTAAATTCACTAATGAGGGTTGTGAGAAAGAAATGATTTTTGATCAGTCCAAGTTCAATTTTTACTTGGTCTTGAAAGACAGGGACTGCTAAATTATTATTTTTTAAATAGGGAAAAATGCACTTTGTTTCATGTATACTCTGATCCAAAGATTTGTGCTTGGTCTGAAAACAGAATTGAACTTAAGTGTGACTACTAACTCTATGTAGATCAATTATTAGATAAATTAATCATTTTTCATGTGAAAAAAATGGGCACATACATATTCTATAAGTAAGAGTCAATAAATTGGATGATATACAACTTATCTCTTTTTGTAGTAAATAGTTGAATCTAACAAGATAAAAATAAAAGTAATAGATTATATCAAACATGTTCACTGAAATAGTTTTTCGTATTTTGTTTTATGTATTACTTTGGTCTATATAATTTTGTTACTACACTTTTACCATTGTATTTGACAATGTAGGGAGGAATTCCTATATTTCACTATTTTAAGTTCACTTAGAAAGAAGAACCACCAGTCACGTGGAATCTGTTTCAGTTAAGAAAATACATTGTTGAATAAAGGAATATTTTTGCTGATGATTAGGATTGGGTTTCAAAAGTTGATTTGATTCCTAGTATTACCAAACAATCCTTTTATGCAAGATATAAGTGAATTGAGCAATAAGAATGAGAAATCTTTTTAAAAAATTGAAGATGGAAATCCCATATGATCCCACCATCCCACTTCTGGGTATTTACCCAAAAGATGCAAAAACACTCATTTTCAGAGATTTATGCACCACCATGTTTATTGTAGTCCTAGTCACAATACTAAGAACTGGAAGCTACCTAAGTGCCTAATATTCAATGAATGAATAAAGAAGATGTGATATATATACACAATGGAATACTACACAGCCCTTAGAAGAGATAAATCCTGTCATTTGCATCAACATGAATGGATCTAGAGGGGATCATGCTAACTGAAATAAGCCAAAAGAGGAAAGATAGATACCAGATGACCTGCTTATGGGTAGAATGTGAATAGATAAAACAAAATTAAACAAAATTAAGGGACAGATTAAACAAAACCAACCCTTGGGCAATTGCAATAGAACTGAGTTACCAATAGGGAATGGGATGGTGGTGGGGGTAGGGGGTAAGTGGTGGGGGAGCCCACTGAACGATGATGAACACTTGCTGATTTGGTGGAAGGCAGGGTGTGTTGACATGTATCTGAGGAATAAGGAACTTATTCCTCTGAGTTTATTTTAATGTGTAGAATAAGTTACTACAATAAAAAAATGAAAAAAGAATTCTTTTTGTTTTTCTTAAACGAAATAATTATTATCCTCCTACTTCTAGGGTAAATAAGGCAATGAAAATTGGGAATTAACTCCTAATAAAATAATTACAAGCACCTTTTTAGGCTACGTAAAATACTAGGAATAAATCTAGCAAAAGATAGGTAAAATATGTTTGAGGAATATTGTTAAAATTTAATGAAAGACCTAAATTAACGAAGTTAATGGATAAGAGAATTCAATGTCAAATATTCAGTTGTCCAAAATGCAACTCCAACAAATATCACAAAAATGTCTTTTGTGGATCTAGAGACCACGATCTTGTGGTAATTGAAAATAAACATTTATAGGAAATGGTAAAGGGTAAAACCAAGCTACTCTTAGAAAAGAAAAAAAATGGAAAGGGGTGGGATTGCATAGTCTGCCAGAATATGACACATAATACCAATCACTAGTAGTTTTTAAATCCTAGACTACACAAGGGCATATTCATACATACATACATACATATAAATAATCCTCAATTATGCTTTGGGTACTCTGAAAGAATGCAACTTGAATTATTTATATAGCCATTTCTTCATCCAAAAGAAAGAATGATATAGAACTTATGTACATTATTTATCTATTTAGTAAATTTTTTTAAGAGAGGAAGGAAGGGAGAGGAGAAAGAAGCATTTCACTAGGTTTGCATTTACCAGGCCTGAGTCCTTGGACTTTACATGGTTCACATCCCAGCCACCAGCTTAGGACGTGATCTGACAAAATTTTATAAATTAAATGTATCTACAGTTGTTGGTGCCTTGATAAAATAAAAAAAGCCTAATATCTTTGCACAGCTATATGTTGGCATAATATGAGAGACTATTTGCATTTCCAGTATTTTGTTTGGAGTTTGAACATATTTTTTCTTCATAACAATCATTTTTGAAGCTTTCATTGTATTTTACTTTGGTTAGTCCATCTGTAATCTACACCTATTTACAGTATATATGAGAAAATGATAGTATATTATTAAGTAAACTATCTTTGTATTGAGGCTTTAATAGATTCAACTTTTAAAGGAATGTTGCGATTATATGTGCTTAGTTATTGTGTATCAAGAGGACACATATGATTTAGGACCTTGCTATTTATTTCAAAAATGGTAAAAGTTAATATTATTTTGCTTTCAAATATGGATACATATATTAAGAGTAATCAGTTAATAAAATTTTTCATGCCTACATGTATCTTGCTGATCAGATAAACTCTGCTAAAACTGTATGGTTCAGTATTGTATTTGAAGCCAAAGTGTCTCTGTTTTCTCCTGTGTTATAATACAAAAAATGTTCTCTGCTGTAATAGAATTGTCAAATGCAACACTTTAGCTAGTCATAGTAATTCAATCAATGAAATATTAATTGAATTAACACTTGATAATAATTTCAATCTTCTTAAATTTATTGACTTGCTTTGGACTTAAGATATGATCTATCCTAGAGAATATTCCATGTTCACTTGAGAATAATATGTAATCTCCTTTTGGATAAAATGTCTATATTATGTCTGTTTGATCTACTTGTTTAAAGTTAGGTGCTCAGACACTGGGCACATATATATTTACAAATATTATATCTGTCTGATAATTTAACCCCTTTATCATTATGTAGTTATTTTTTCTCTTGTTACCAATTTCAATTTAAAATCTATTTTATCTGATCTAAATATATCCCTGCTCTCTTTTGGTTTCTATCTTTATATAATAAATTTTCCCCTCTCTGTATTTTAAGGTATGTATGTCCTTAAAGTTGAAGTGATTCTTTTATAAGCAGTGTATAGTAGGATCATTTTTTAAGCATGCTTCCACTTTATGTTATTTGAAGAATTCAATCAATTTATTCTTAGAGTAATTATTGATAGATACAGACTTAATAATTACAACATAATTTTTCTGGTTATTTAGTAGTTTCCTTGTTCCTTGTTTCCTTTATTATATATTATATATTATATTATACTGTTTTTTTGTTAAAGAAATAGTTATCAACAAAGATTTAATTCAGTTAGAATAAGGAAGTACTGATGTAGCTTATCTAAATTAGAAGCACAGGTGTGTGGAAGTAGAAATAAAGACTAAATATCTCGAGAGAGAGAAATATTACATCAAATATTCACTCTAAGCTGGCACTATATAGAACTTGCATTGTACTAAAGGGAATATAGATTAATGGACTCATTCCTCAGTGAGTTGTGCAAACAGGCCAATCAAGAGTAGACAGTGAAAACTATACATTAAAGTAGTGTAACAAAAAAAATCAATCAAAAATACCATAAATAAGTATATGGTAATAAAATGTCTCTTCTTTCTAGAATAATCTGTGAATCTAATATGACTTAAATTATAATTTAAAACAAGCCAACATATGAAAGCTTAGGTCATGTGGGTTATAATAACTGTTCTTTAGCGCATTCAAATGATCCCTTAGTAGGCAAGAAATAGTTAATTGTACTTTCAAAATGAGTCAGCTGTTAGCAAAGTTTAGTTTATATACACAGGCAATCTAGTTCTGTAAGTTTAGTAAGTTTAAGGAATTCTAGCTAAAAATAATTACGTGAGGGGAAATGGCTAACAACTTTCAACATAAATTTTTTAAGTGGTTGTTTATTTTTTTTTTAAAGAGGAAGGAAGTCAGCAGAAATGAAGGCAGGCAGGAAGAAACATAATATTTATTTGGTTGTTCATTTTGATTGTTCCTCCCGACCCTGTGTCCCGAACTCAGGTCCTTGGACTTTACATGGGCTATGGTTCTAGCAAGCTTAGTGCCTGAGTCACCAGAAAACACCTAAAGTGCTTATTTTTGTAGTATTCAAGTGAGGATTACTTTGTAAAGCTCTCCTTTTTTGGAATTAAGATCTGGGAGAATCTCTGAAAAAAATGAAGGATTCAGATATGTAATATACTCACGTGTGATTGGTTACCTGCTATGAAATACAAGTGAGCTCACTTCTGAGTGACTGGATTTCTTATAGGTACTATGTCTTTGTTTTTTTTGGTTTTTTTTTTGAAGGAAAAGTGCAATCAGGAATGGAGGCAAGCAGGCAGGCAGGAAGAAAGAGTGGTAAGAAGCACTTTATTTTATTTAGTTGTACACCTTGGTTGTTTCCCCCCAGCCCCAGCTCTTGAACCTGGGACCTTGGGTTTTATGAGGAATTAATTCCCTTGGTGAACTGGCTCCTAGGACACAAGGTTGCATCTATGGTACTATGTCTTTAAGCAGAATTCCCATTGCCTAATCTCCTGCTCATAGACTAAACTTGGTATCAACCATTTGATTTCATCAGATTCAATTTTGTTTTCATTGAAATATATTATGTAAAAAGTTATTAATCCATTGAGTTGCAATTTACTAAGTGGTACCCTGGTGACTTGAAGAGTCAACATAGATTCCCCAGATATGTAATATTCCTCAAGGGAGTAATTTATGCCCCTGATGTAACCAATTTCTTATGAGTGGAAAATTCTAGAAATTTTTTTGCTTGTATAATCTGACTGCTTATTGCATGTTTCTTTAATAAATAAGTGGGTCAAAATTCCAGACTTTTAAGTAAAAAGAGACATTTCTACCAAATTTTAGAATGGAAATGAAATGTGCATTAAGTTTCAATTTGTTAATTAAATTCCATTTTACTTAATTAAATATGTATGAAATGTGTATATATATATATATATATATATATAGACACACTTATGTATTATAGCAAGAAAAGTATTTCATCTTTTTCCCAGTGTCCTGGCACAGAACTCCTACAATGTTTCAATTTTCCTATCCGTCTTTTGTTCTAGTAAGGTAATTCTTGATGGGCTCCTAAATAGTTTCAGGACAGGGGCTGATTCCAGTGATATTAAGCCTTGACTAGAACCTTGGAACTTTCAATCCTATCCCCTAACCTCCAGGGAGTGGAGAAAGGCTGGAGATTGTGTTAATTGCCTATGTAACAAATCCTCCATAAAAACTTGCAAATGACAACTTCTGGGCAGCTTCTAAATTGGTGAACACATCCATGTGCCAAGAGGGTGGCACAACCCACCTCCACAGGACAAAGGATCCTACATTCATAACTTTTCAAGGGCCTCGCCCTGTGTACCTCTCCATTTGGCTGTTCTATTGTATCTTTTATAGCAAGCTTTAATAGTAAGTATACTTTTTCTTGAGTTATATGAGTCATTCTAGCAAATTATCAAACTGGAAGAGGAGTTGTAGAAACTTGACTTTTTGGCCAGGCTGCATGAAGTAGGGGTAACCTGAGGACTTGTGAGTGGTATTTGATGTGGGGATAGTCTTGTGGGAGTTTACCTGTAGAGGCTGCTGCTAACACCAGATAGTGTCAGAATTGAATCAAATTATAGTATATGTAGTTACTCTATATTTATGTCTATAAATGAACTAAAATAGTTTAAAACACATAAATCCGAAACTTAAGACCCTAAAGTTGAGATTTGAGATTTAATGATCCTAAAACCTGTATTAAAACAATCAAATTATTCTGTACTCAAATAAAGTTAATTTAGATACCCTGTCTTTGAATGAGATATACTCTGAATAGCATCATTGTTTTTCAGGCATCAGTCTTCCTGCTCCCTGACTTTAAACTATTTTAGGAAGTTACAGTAATCAAAGAAATGGAGTATTGGCATAAAAATCGATACATGGATCATGGAAAACAATAAAGAACCCAGAAATAAACCTATGCATCAGTGCCAAATAATTTGACAAAGGAGTCAAGAACATCCCATGAAAATAGGCTAGGTTCTTCAGCTGGGAAAGTAGACAGCCCTTATACAAAAGAATGAAGCTGAACTCCTATCCTACACCAAACACAAAAATGAACTCAAAATGGATTTAAGACTTGCATGTAAGACCTGCAACCATAAAACTTGTAGAGGAAAATATAGGGGTGAGGTGCTTAACATCATGATTTTTTCATTTGACACCATAAGCAAAAGCAAAAATAAATGAGTGGTATAAGTGGGACTACATCAAACTGAAAAGCTTCTGCAAAGCAAAGTAAATCATCAACAAAATCAAAGGACATTCTAACAAATGGGATAAAATATTTGCAAATCACATATCTGGTAAAAGGATAATATATAAAATAAAAAGAACTCATGCAATTAAATAGGAAAAAAACAACAATCTGATTTAAAAAATGGAGAGAGGATCTGAAAAGACTTTTTTCCAACAAATAAATGCAGTTGACCACTGGACACATGAAAAGGAGCTCAACATCACTAATCCTCAGAGACATGCAAATTAAAACCACTATGAAATTTTACTTCAAACCTGTTCAAATGGCTCTTACACAGAAAAGAGAAAATATTAGGACAGGGAGAACAGGGTACCCTTGCACATTTTTGGTGGAGATGTAAAGTGGTGCAGTTGCTCTGAATAACACTATGGAGGGTCTTAGAAGGGGTTTCGAATACCTGAGTGTTTCACAGATAAAAATATAAAAATCCCAAAGATTAAATGACTTATTCAACTTCATAGCTAGAATCATCACGACTGGAACTAGAACAGAATTAACTCTCAATCTATAGTTATTTTTCACCATTCTGTATTACAGCTTTCAATTCAGATTCATAATATATTTTAAGTTGTACAGGTTTAATGCTAAGTAACAATTAAAAGCAATAAAATTTCCAAATTAATGCACAAAATTGCTCAAAACTCTTAGTCAAGATCACAGAACTATACCCTGGTGGCTTAAGTGCTAAGCTGGCAGTTGTGGCAAGGACCATGTAAAACCCAAGATCTTAGGCTTCAGGCCCAGGCTGGTGTGAAAAACCAAAAATAATAATTCTTCCTTACATCTCCCTTCCTTTCTTCCTCTTAAGAGAAATTTAGATGACAGGCAAAATATGCGTTCTTATCTCCCATTCCTTCTAAAATCCCATTAAATGACAGTAAATGAATAAAAAACTTAAAACGACAAAAGAATGAAAGGGGATTTCTATGAGTTTTGTGTAATATAGCACACCAAGAGCTAATGAAGCAAGGTAAAGGAGCAAAAGTCTCAAATATGGTTTAAAGGTAAAGTAGCCAAAGTGAGATTTGATCTTCCAATCAAAATCTGAAATAATTAACTCAAAAAGTAAAAGTCTTACCTATGCATGATAAAGTACCAATACTTGAAATGCCAGAATAAAGTACCAATACTCGAAATGCCAGAAATATTCATTAAAAAAGATTTTAAAAAACTCAGTCATCTCTTTCCGTTTACTGCCTACCACAGGGAACATGGAAAAATAAGTTAAGCAGATGTACAGATGCAAAACCTTGAGTGCCAAAAAAGGTCAAAATTGATAATGAAGCAGACTACCTCAGAAGAAATGATTGCTTTGTCAATCCATTCAATTGCTTTCAGAAATATATATAGTAAACATAAAGAGAATTAACTGAGAATAATACAATTAACTTTTTGTATTGAGATAGTAATTTCTTTGCAATGCCACTATCTCATTAAGATTATTTATTTGGTCATTAGGTGGTTCTATGAAGCTTACTCTTCACTTAATTTTTAATTAACTAAAACTAACATTATTTCCTGTCCTTGTGTTAAGGGACCAGTTATGTTTTCTTTCCCTCTTAAATTGTACTGATACCAAAGAAAATTACCTTAACTCTCACACCAGGAAATATCCACTCATCAAAGTTGAAACTATAAGTCAGCTAAAAAGTTATTTTCTAAAATCATGACTAAAACTTACTCAAGACTATTTCAAGCTCTTACTTCACTTTGCCTACCAACTGAAGCTATCATTATCAACAGTTCATTCCCAATCAATTCCCCACATTGCAAGACCTACCCGAAAATCATTTATCCCTGGCCTTCAAGCCTTATAGATATCCTCTTCTAATTTCACCATTTTGAGACATTGCTCCTCTGTCAAGTTGTCCTTGTTACTTCACTAAATCTTACAAGTTTAGTCTCGCTTGATCGATAGGCATTCCTAGTGGTCTTTTGGGAGTTGATCCTTGACAGAATGCTCAACCAGTCTTTTAACATGTTACCAGTCACTGAACAAATATTTGTTATATGTTTGACATATGCTAGGGGTGTGAGATGGATTTGAAGGACGTGGTCATAATATGAGCTCTCGATCTAGTATTGTTTTATCCTAGAATCAGTCATTGTCAGCATGGAAATCTTATCTAGTAAACAGTATTCTACTTTTTTCTTCTTCTTTTTTTTTAAAGAGGAAGGAAGGTAGGCAGAAATTGGGAAGTAAAATGGAAGAGAAGAGGAAAGAGCATACTTTTTAATATTTATTTATTCATTTTGGTTGTTCCTCTGCCCCTGGGTCACAAACTTGGGTCCTTGAGTTTTATGTGGACTGTGCCCCAGACACTGACTTAAGACCTGAGCTACCAAGGCATGCCTGCTTCTTTGCTTTTACTCTGAATCTGACTTTGGCCTAGAGGTGTAATTTAGAACTTAGTGATCAGAGGAAATCTGAGAGATTTGCTCAGCTTGAAGTTCATCAATTTGTATTCATATCTTTTGCTTTTCATCAAATCTGAATATAATGGTACTAGTTCAAAGAGTAGATTTATAACCTTAGACATTTTTGTAGTCATGGAGATATATTTTTGCTGATTCAACCAGTTCAATCTAGTATGCAGTTGCTCAGATGACTGACTAAAGTTCAAGAATATCTTGAGGCCATTGAACAGAACATATTCCATTGGTCCATACAGATAATTCAATCTCATTACTATTAAGTTTCAACCAACTGGTCACATCTCCCTGGGGTAAGTTCACATTTTGGGCTTCTGAGTCCATGACTTTACAGTAAAGTTCCAGAAATAGTCTAGCCTCCTAAGAATTCTACAAAACAGAGTTGGGATGATAAAAAAAAAAAGACACTGTTTCTATCATCAGTGTAATTGCTATAGAAAATTATTCCTTCTATTGTTCCCGATTCCTGAAAATATAATTTTTTAGGTTTCTGTGATCCTATGTATTCTACAAAATCATTATTATAATCAAATCTTTATCTATATGTTATATAAGTAGACTTCAACTGCTGTGCATGAACCCTATGTCCTTAAAGTTTGAATTTCTTTTTATGCTTAT
The DNA here is from genome assembly GCA_004363575.1 of Solenodon paradoxus. Lineage (NCBI taxonomy): Eukaryota > Metazoa > Chordata > Mammalia > Eulipotyphla > Solenodontidae > Solenodon > Solenodon paradoxus. The sequence goes on along the minus strand of RJWH01004027.1, from coordinate 72,056 downwards.
CCCTAAAACTTATACTTCTTAATTATTTTTCAAATGCATATTGCCTGGTGTTAATAAAATATATTCCTGCACTCATTACACAGGCTTAAAATCATTGATCATCTACTAAATGCTGATTGAAATCCAACTAGTAATTTAAATGCTTCACTAGTTTGCAGATTAGCTCATCCATTATGATGGCATTAAAATGTTTTGCATTATAATTAGCATCAATAAAGTAAGGATTTAACTTTTTCACCTATTAGAAAGAAAACAAATTAATTTTACTGTCAACAGAATGAAAATATTAACTTCTTAAATTTGTTGGCAATTTATTAAATGTCCTCAATAATAAATTTATTGTATATATTCAATTTTGTTGCTAATTCCCTGTCAGAATTAGACACAGCACATTATTTAAAAGTGGTCATTTATACTTAGAATATATATATATATATATGCACACATATATTCATTCATTCACTCATTCATTGATTCAACAAATACTTTCTATATTTTTTGTGCTGGACTCTCTTCTTGGTATTGAATTTGCAGTTATGAGTAAGACAGAACCTATTTGTGCCCTATTGGCATTGAACAAATAAATACATAAATAGCTACCATTCTGTTGTCGGAATCTTAAGGGTTTTAACATGAACCCTTTAGTCAGTCATATTCTGCATAAGTGAAATCATGTATTTATCTGAAATTAAATATTTGTCTTTCTCTTTCAGATTTATTTCACTTAGCATAATCTCCTCAAGGTTTATCCATGTTACCACAACTGGCAGGATTTCATCTTTTATTTTTATAACTTATTCTATTGTGTATATATGTCAGATCTTCTTTATTCATTCATCCATTGATGGACATTAGGTTGTTCCCATATCTTAGTTATTGTGAATAGTGCTGTAGTGAACATAAGGGTGCAAATTTATTTTCAAATTAGTGTTGTTGTATCATCTGGTAAATACCAGGAGTAGAATTGCATGTCATGTGGTAATTCTATTTTTAATTTTTTGAGGCATCTCCATACTGTTTTCTATAGTGACTGCACCAACTTATATTCCTTCCAATAGTGCACGAGAATTCCTTTTTCTTCATATCCTCACCAAGACTTACTGTTTCTTGTCTTTTTGATAATAGACATTCTAACAGGTTTGAGGAGAATTCTCATTATAGTTTTGGGTTGTATTTTCCTAATGACAAGCAATGAAAACATTTTTTCATTTGTCTGTTGACCATTTGTTTATCTTGTTTGGTGAAATGTCTATGTAGATCCTCTACCCATTTTTTAATTGGGTTGTTTATTTTATCATTTTTGAGTTATATGAGTTCTTTATATATTGTGGCTATTAACCCCTTGTCTGATAAATGATTTGCAAATATCTTCTCCCATCCAATAAACTGTCCTTTCATTTTAACATTATTTTTTATTGCTATGAAAAAGCCTTTTAGTTTGATGTATCCCTCTTTATTTTTTTCTCTTGTTGCTGGAAAGGGATCGACAAAAACATCACTAAGGGCAATGCCAAAGAGTTGAAGCCGGTGGGAGGAGCACTCTTGTAGCTCAGCCTGCTGGGACACTGGCTTGCAGACCATGCAGAGGCTGGGGTGAAGACCAAAATAAATATATATGCTTCTTTCTCATTTCCCTGCCTTCCTTCCTCTCTTAAAAAAAAATGTTTGTCACCTATATTTTCTTGTATGTGTTTTATGGTTTCAGGTTTTATTTTCAAGTCTTTAATTCATTTTGAATTTATTTTTATGTATGGTATAATATAGTGGTCCAGATGTGCTGTGGTGGTGAGCAATTAGGTCAGCTGCCTCTGAAGTCCACATTCCATGGACATCCTTAAGACCCAGGGTCACCTCCTGGTTCTGGGGTGAATAACCAAATGTGAACTACTGAATAAAAATAAAATAAAATGCTTCTTCCTCTGCTCTCTTCCTGCCTACTCACCTTCATTCCTGTCTGCACCTTTCCTTTAAAAAAAACAGACAAAAAAAGATAGTGATCCAGTTTCATTCTTTTGCATATAACCAGTTTTCCCAACACCATTTATTGACGATAATTTCCTTTCTCCATTGTATAAGCTTTTGGCTCCTATGGTATAAATTTGTTGTCCATGTATGTGTGGGTTTATTTCTAGGCTCTCAATTCTATTCCACTGATCTTTATGCCTGTTTTTATTTCAATCCGTGCTGTGGTTACTGGAGGAAAAGAATGTAATGAGTATGTGGAGCAGGTAGAGGGGCCTGGCTGGTGGTAGAGGGTAACTAGGCCTTTGGTGGTGGGTGTGGTGTGGCATATACGTTTGCTCAGTGGTAAAATTGTACACCTAAAAGTATAGAACGTTGTAACTTATTGTTAAGCCAATAAAAAACAAACACAGAAATACTTACCATTTGGTAAGTGCCATAAAGAAAAATCGAGCAGTGCATGGGAATTGGGATGCAAATTCAATATCTTTAACTACTAATTAACAAATTAATTTAGACAAATGAGAACGACAGAGCTACTTTTGGAACAGCATCTTTGAGGTGAACTTCTGGGCATTTTCTTGATCATAAAGAGGTTTGAAGGAATCCAGGAGTGAAGCTGAGGAGTCTAGGCAAAAGAAGTCTACTCAGGGGTAAATAATAGAGACTCTTTACTCTCTAATGTGGTTTCATTAAAACCCACTATAGTATATTATGTAGTTTCCAAAAAGTTAATCACGTAATTCATGATGTTGTGATTTTGTTAGTTTTTAAAAAAGAATATGTTTCAAACAGCCTGAACTGTCAAAAGCACAAAAGGAGAAGGAAGTTTATACTTTACAACACTGATTATGTACAGAAGCTTCTTTATCAATCTCACATTTCATTGTTGTTGTTGTTTTTTTGTTTTTTTTTAAGGAAAGGCATAGGCAGGAATGAAGGCAAGTAAGCAGGCAAGCAAGAAGAGAGAGGAGAAAGAAGCATTTTATTTTTGTTTTGTTGTTCACAGCAGTTGTTTACCCCCAGACTCAGGACTCAAACCCAAGGTTATGTAGCTTGCTCATTTGGAGGTGATTGACCTAATCACGGCTCCACTAGGGCATACCACTTATTGGGTTTTTTTTTAACTTTGATTATATATACCTATAAATATACTTATTCTTTTTAATCTATTTTTGAAATTCATATAAGTAAAAAAATTTCAATTAATATTCTTTTGTTTGAATTCTTTCAATGAAAAGTTCATTGAACGCAGCTATAATGTGTTTAATTGCTGGTAATGTTCTATCATATAAGGTACTACAATTTATGTATTCATTCTACTTTTGATGTCTTTAGCCTTTAGTTTCAAGTTATTATAAAAATGCTGTAATGAGTAGTCTTGTATTTTAATATCTTACTATAAAAACCATACAGACAGTGTTTAATGTCTAAATGTTTAGACAACATTTGGGATATAGAGATATCACACTTATCACTGTTATGGCAACTAAAGTGAGCACTTTTTATATTTTGTTGGCTCTTTGGTTTCTTCTTTCATAACTGCCTGTCAATTTGTTACCCATCGTATCCTATTGAGATGTTTGTCTTTTTCTAATTCATTTGTAAGAATTCTTTATTTAAGTCTTCCAGATGTATACACAATGTGTATTTTCCTATTCTGTGGCATATCTTTTCATTCTTTATATTTAAGAAACATAAATTCTTACTTTTGATATTTTCAAATTTATCAGTCCTGTTTGAGGTGCAATTGTTTCTTGTTTAAATGTATTTCTTCTCAGATTTCTAGAAGATATTTTACTATTTTATGTTTCAGATAATTTTTATGTGATGTTAGCAAGTGGTCTAGATTCATTCTTTTGTAAGTAGCTGTCTAGTTTTCCATTGATGACATTTTCCTTTCTCCATTGTATTCCATTGCACCTTTGTTGTAAAGTGACTGATCATATATGTATGAGTCTATTTCTAGTGATTCAGTTTTATTCCACTGATCTGGATATCTGTTTTCACTCCAGTATCATACAGTTTTGTTGTTTTCTTTTTCACCATTCTCACTTTGTAGTATAGCTCAAGATCTAGGAGTGGCATACCTCCACTTTTGTTCTTTTTTCTCATGATTGCTTTAACTATTTAAGATCTTTTGTGATTCATATTTTTTAAAAAAAATTTGTTCCATTTCCTTGAAAAATTCCCATGGGATTTTTGGTGAGACGTGCATGAAACTTGTGTATTGTTTTAGGTAAAATTGCCATTTTAGCAGTGTTAATACTTCCTAACCATAAGCATGGAATTTCTATGTCTTTGTATCTTCCTCTGTTTCTTTTAACAAAGTCATATAGTTAAAGGAAAGTTACAGGCAGGAATGAAGGAGAATAAACAGGCAGGAAGGAAAAGAGAGAGGAGGGAGAAGAATTTTATTTTATTTTGTTGTTCATCTTGTTTGTTTTCTCCCTGCCCCAGGACACAGATCCAAGTTTCTGGGATATATGTGGACTGTGCTTGGTCAGAGGTGGCGGATCTAACCGCCACTCCACCAGCGTGTGCCTGGTGTATATGTATTAAAAACAGTTGTTTTCTTGCTGAATTGACCCCCCTTAGTCAATTAATGTCCATTTCTGTCTTTTTTTTTTTTTTTTTTGAGAGCAAAGACAAAAGGGAGAGGAGGAAGAAACATCTTTAGCTAGTTCATTTAGATTTTCACCCTTGCCCCAAGTCCTTGGGCTTTATGTGGTCTGCACATCCATGTCTCAATCGCCTGAGCCACAAGGGCACATCTCATTCCTGTCTTTGCATTTGTTTTTCTTTAAAGGGAAAATGCAGGCAGGAATGATGGCAAGTAGGCAAGCAGCCAGGAAGAAAGAGTGGGGAAGAAGCATTTTTTTAAATTTAGTTGTTCGTTTTGGGTTGTCCCACTACCCCACCCCAGAATGCAAACTCCGGGTCCTTGGGATGTATGTGGACTGTGCCAGACAGAGGCAGTGGACATATCTGCTAGACCACCAGGGCATGCCTGTATTATCTTCTAAAAGCTTGATTGTTTTGCATTCCACACTTAGAGAACTAATCTTCATGGAGTTGCTTTTTGTGTGTTATGAAAAGTAGGAATATAATTCATTTTGTTTAATAATAATAACCAATTTCCCAGAACCGTTTATTGAAATGACCATTCTTTCCCATTTTTATTCAAATACTATGTCTGTCATGAATCAAGTGACTGTATATATGAGTCATTTTGGTTCTCTCTGTTTCTTTGGTCTATCGTTCTATTTTTTCCAAAAGTCTTAATAACTATAATTTCAAAAGTAGTTATTTATTTGTATGTGTTTTTTTTTATTACAAGTACAATGAAAAAACTGTGTATCAAATTTCATTCAAATTCTATAAGTATTTTTATTGGAATTATAGTAAACCTATAAATAAATCTGGGGATAATTGATATTTTTACATTATTGAATCTTCCAACCCATAAACATGATATGCCCTCCATTTATGTATATTTCCTTAATGAATTTTCAAATTTGTGGTTTTACGTGTAATGTAGATATGTTAGATCTTTTGTTAGAGTCGTCCCTAAGCAATTGCGTTTTTTAAATATTTAATTAAAACTTTCTGTTTTTTGATGATATATCAAAATATATTTATTTCGTTTGTTATACATTTATTTTCTTAAAATCTCTAATCAATTATAACTGTTGTTTTATATTTTATATATAATAATATCATCTATGAATAATGAAAATTTACTGTTTTTGTTGTTTACACTTTTTTCTTTTTCTTTCCTTACTATACTGACCAAAACATCTAGTATAATGGAAATTCTTGACACTTCTGTTTTCAGAGAGAAAGATTTCAAAGTTTTAGAATTATATATATAGTTAGCGTTATCAGATTAAGAAATTAACCTATTTCAGGTTTGCAGGGTTGATATTTTTAATTATTAATTACTGATAGATGTTAAATATTATTAAATATACCTTCTTTATTCTTCTGCAATGATCATATGATTTTTTCCATTGAAGCAATTACTGAAGTAAACTTGTTAGGATTTTTATATATATGTTTGTGATTAAATTTGATTTCTAATTTCAATTCCTCATATAATTTTTGTTGCATTTTGCTAAAAATTTAATAAGATAATGAATTTAGAAATGCATCCTATTATCTGATATTTGATAGGACTTGTATACAATTGAAATTACTTCTTCCTCAAGTGTCTTATTGAAGTCATTTAGACCTGGAATTTTCTTTGTGGAAAGATTTATGATTATTAATTTAATTTCTGCTTTTGAAGAAAAGTCTTTATGTTCCAATATAAAATAATAGTCAAAAAGAATAGAAGGCTCAAAAGTGATCCTGAAATAATTTAAGAAATATAGTGTTTGTTTTTGCTTTTTGGTAACATTCTTTTGGAAATTTATATTTAATCTGTTAGGATTTATTGGCATGAATTATTAAAATATCTTTTTTTAAAAAACCAAGGCTTTGTAGAGTTATCTCCTTTTTCATTTTGTATCTGGTTACTTGTGTTGTCTCACATATGAAATTTATATGTGGGATACCCTGGTGACTTAATGGTTTATTTGGCTGTAGTCCACACACATCCCAAGGACCCAGGTTTGAGACCCACGGCCAGAGGGAAGAAGCAAGATGAACAACTAAATAAAATAAATTTAAGAAATACTTCCTCCTCTCTCTTCCTGCCTGTTTGTCTATTCGCCTTCATTTCTGCCTGTACCTTCCCTTTAAAAAAAAAAATACTTGTATTAATTGAAGTTGTTTTAGAATTAAGAATATTAGTTGATTAAAAATTTGAATATACAAATGCTTGCAATAATAGGAAATTCTGTAGTTCTAATCAGAGGTTGGATGCATCTTCTTTCAAAAGGAGAGAGATATAAATTAAGGTGTATTTAAAGTATTACTGAATAAAGGCAGTATATCACTCATCCCATTTCTGAACATTAGTAATAAAATAGTAAGTAGATAATAGCAAATAATGTTTTCTTGAATAGCTAGATAAAGTTCTGACTGTAACTTTATAAAATGAAAATTATCAAATCCACATCAATAGTATACACTAGTATTTAAACTGATTTGATGTTACATGAATTTATAATGATAGTCTCTTTCTTTCCCTCCCTTCCTCCTACTAATGAATTTGAAAACAAAAATTTCAATGTAAATGATCATATTTTCCTAATTTTATATTGATCACAGTTTCAAATTAGTCTAAAATACACTAGTCTAAAAATGTGGAATCAACTTATGAGAAGATAATTAGTTAAATATCTGTAGAAAAATTCAAATGAGTCTTTGTATATAAGTCCAAGTAAAACATATGATTTTAGTTTCCTAAGTACAAAAGTTTGTTTGGGACTTACAGCTTATTTGAAATAAAGGTGGAAATGATCCCAATACTATACTCTTAAAAGACATCATGTCAAAATGGAAACATACATTATTGTAACTTAAATTCGAAGATTTTTCTGTTTTCCATCATGACTGTAAAGGCAGAAAGATTGGAGTTTCTGTAAAAAAAATGTTATTTTAAGGTAAAATATACTGTGCCACATGTCATGAAAACACCCAATTGTCAGAATGTATTATGTTTTACTGATATTTTACATTTGGAGACACTGCATGTGTGCATTCCATTTAATAAATTGCCTAATGTAACTTGTTGGGGCTTCACGCTTAGATATGGTATAAAGAAAGATTTCAGTTTTAAACTCCCTGGAGACAACTAATTGAATTTAAACACAAACATTTTGAGAGACAGAAAAGATAGTTGTATAAACCTTTTAAAGAGAGATGGGTGGCTGAGTGGGCTAGTACACCTGGGAGTCATCCCACATACATCCTAAGGCCCCAGGTTCAAGACCCGGATCCATGGAGAACAACCAATGTGAACAACTAAATAAAAATAAATTGCTTCTTCCTTCTCTTCCTGCCTGCCTCCCCACTCACCTTCATTCCTGTCTGCATCTTTTCTTTAAAAAAAATAATAAAGAGAGATGGAAAGAAAGAAAAAGTGAAGGATAGGTTCACTTAGGAAGCATCATCTGGATAAAAATCATTATGGGAAATTTCATAGATTTTTAAAAATTCATTTGAAAAATTTCCACTCGGAATGCTAGGATTCCTTTCTTTTTTCTATATTTTATTATAAAAGTCTAGGCCCAAGTACACAAGTCAGTTTGAACCAGTAGTAGATTTCAGTCAGTCATTACAGTATTTTAAGCTAAACTGTTGATTTGAGCAATTTAGCTCATTCTTAATCTTCCAACAGTTGTGTATGAATAGGAAAAATCAGAGAACCTAAAAGTGTTGCTGTGTTCTGATGTCAGAATTTATTTTGATTGCATTCTGCTCGATTTTAATAGCTTGCAGCTGTGTGAATGTAAGTCTCTCTCCTTTTCCAAAAAATACACTATACATGGTAGAAGATAATTTCCTTTACTCTTATTTGGAACCACCAAGTAAGAATATAAAATCATAGTATTTAGCCCCAGCTTCCCTTTTCTCTCTGTTTTGTAGAACAATAATTTCAACAGAGGAACAATATGGAAAAGATAAATCATGTAAATCTGAAAAAGCAAATTGCTTAGGTTACTCTGACTTTTTCTAAAAAAAGCATTGTAATACAATTTTACCTGAAAATTTGTAGAAAAAGTCAAATGAGTCTTTGTTTATAAGTCCAAATAAAAGTTATGATTTTATTTTTCTAACTATAAAAGTTTTGGGGGACTTACAGTTTATTTAAAATAGAGGTAGAAATCATTCTGAAGCCTTTCAATTGCTCTGGAGCTTTATACTTTTGCTGCTCGCTCTGGGATATGATTGTGAAGTCACATCTAAGAAGAGTGGCTACTCTAGAGATACATTTAAGCTAAGCATCCAGCAATTTAAGTGGTGTATCTGTTGTATGGAAAAAAGTTTAGAAAATGAAATCTAAGTTTTAAAACTGTTTTAAACTTTGATATAAACTTATATTAACTAATACTTTTTAACTCTTCTTCTCTAGCTTCTCCTGGCTATTGGAAAGATATATTTTGGTACGGGAGCTTGGGGGAACAACCAAGAATAACAATTAAATAAATAAATAACATGCTCCTTCCTCCATTTCTTTGCCTGTCTGCCTACAACTTTCCTTTAAGAAAAAAGGGTGTATGGAAAAGCAAAAGACTAGACTAGCCAAAAAAGAAAAAGAAAAAGAAAAAAGCACTATTTTCAAAACTTAATCTAAATCCAACCTAGTCAAACAGTGTGGTATTGGTTAAAGGATAAGCATATAGATCAATGATATAGAATTAAAGGCCAGAAATAAAGTTTTACATTTATAGTCAACTGATTTTCAGCAAAGATGCCAATTCGGTGCAATAAGGAAAGGTAGTATTTTGAAGAAATAATGTTGGGACAATGAGGTGTCAACAAGTAAAAAACAAAAAATATCACAAACACAGAAAGAGAGAGAGAGAGAGAACGGACTCTTAACCTTATACCACATCAAAAGTTAACTCAAAGTGCATCATAGACACAAATATATGAGATAAAACTCTTATGTTGTTAGTGTTGATTATTTTTTTTTTGGTGAAAAAAAAAATATGTGACCTCTATCCCCCTAGCAAATTTAAGTGGTCAATATTAGTATTAACAACCATGAGCACAATGCCATAGAACAAACCGCTAGAAATTTTTTATCTTGCCTAATGGAAACTTGATACGCATTTCTCCCTCTCCCTAGTCCTTGGCAACTTCCATTCTATTTTCAGCTTTTTGGTGTTTGCATACTACGTACTACTTTGCATAACTAATTTAAATGAAGTCATACAACATTTATCCTTCTGTGACTGGTTTATTTCACTTAATATTGGCTTTAATGATAATTCTATCTTCTGAGATTAGTAATCTTTTCTCTCTCTTCACCTCGCTTTATAGAAATCCTTTAGTATCTATTTTCTCCTTATGGTAAAAAACACATAATTATATAGATTTAACAATTCTTTCGATTTACATTAGTCCTCCCTCCTCCATTAAATTCAAGTAAATTAAATGTAAAGTTGTATTCATTAGAAAAATTGTATTGAGTAACCAGGGTTTATGCCATAAAGACATTCCTTGTTTTCGTCTTTTCTTACTTTCTCTCTCTCTTTCTCTTTCCTTCTCTCTTTCTTTCCCTCCCTCCCTCCCTCCTCCCTCTCTTCCTTCCTTCCTTTTTCTTTCTTTCTTTTCTTTTCATAACTCTTTATTGGAGTAACATTGCATAATATTATATGCCTTTGTTTTCTTAACCAGAAGCCTGGATAGAGGTCGTTAGTTACAGAAGTTGTTGAGCAGATCAATAATATCACCAAGGACAATGACTTTTCCACCCTTCAGTTCTACCAGTCTCACCATCTGCAGCTTTGTCACTTTACCGTCACATGTGACTATTTCAACTCTAGGCATCAGATTCTCAAAACAGTATCCCAAGCAGAAAGTTAAGGCATTGAGGTAAAACACCTTCTCCTCTGAGAAAAAACAAAAATTTTATTCAGAAGACAAAAATCTTTTAAAAAGTCTCATAGAAATATTGTATTGGCTTTCCAAAACGTCTAAAAATTATCCAAAACTTTACCCTAGTTGTAAAAAAAAAAAAAGAGTAGAAAATTGTATCTAGCTTTCTTTGCCAAGATTTTATCAGGAAAGAATAAAGTGAAAATAGATGTTAAGCAGATAAGAGTGGCTGCCAGAAATGATTTAAAATAAGTGCTTTTTTATGACTCAATATTTCTTAAATTGTATCTATACCTAATCTTACCAACATTCACATAGACATGCAAACAATGATATTTACCAAATGGTAGTGATATTTCTTTCTGAATGGTAGAATTCGGGATAATATTTTTGCTGTCACCTTTATCCAATGCTTGAATAATTTTAAGTATCCTTCAATATTTTTTTTAAGGAAAGGTGTAGGCAGGAATGAAGGTGAGAAAGGGCAGGCAGTCTGGAATAGTGAGGAGAAAGAAGCATTTATTTTTTCTGCTTAGTTGTTCATCTTTGTTGTTCTTCCCTGGCCCTGGGTCTTGAAACAGAGATCTTATGATGTATGGGGACTGCGTCCAAACCTCTACTCCATCAGGGTACATGGAGCATACTTCAATTTTATAATACTAATAATATAATTATTTTTTAAAAAGGGCTTTAAACTCATTCATGTGAAAATCAAGGCGTGTTCAATGACAATGTTATATTTGTAACAAATCTATATGAATAGATATTAAAAAATAAGTTTCAGTCTATGACAAACTGATTTTCCTAAAGTCATGCAGAGAATATTATCTTAAGAAAAGTGTACTGATGACAAAGAAAGCTAATTTACTATGTCAAATTAAGTGATCATACTTTTTTTAAGAAAATATCTTAAAGAAGGGCACGCTGTTGTGGCTCATGGGTCTGAGACACTGGTTTGTTGACCATGTAAAGTCCAAGGATCCAGACTCAGACCCAGGTCAGGGTGAAAAAATTAAATGAATCAGTCAATCGATCAGTCAATAAAATGTTTCTTTCTCCTTTCCTTCCTTCCTTCCCTCCTTCCTTCTTCCTTCTTTCCTTCATTCCTTCCTTCCGTAAAATGCGCTCCCGTCCTCTCCCTTCCTTCCTTCCTTTAAAAAAATAAGGAAAATACTGCAAAGAGACCTGATTTTTTTAAAGGAATATTTCAGACAGAAATGAAAGCTAGCAGAGGAAGGCAGGCAAGAAGAGGGTGTAGGAAGAAACACTTTATTTTATTTAGTTGTTCATCTTGATTGTTCCCTCTGACCCTGGATGCAAGCCCTGATATATAGGTGGACTGCACTGGCCAAAGAAAACTGAGCAAACTGCTACTCCACCAGGGTGCACCAAGATCTGATTTTTTTATAATGCTCTTGCAACCAATATTGATTACTTTATTAAGTCAGAAAATACATAATTGCAAGGCTTAATATATTTGTGATATAAGTAGTTATCTATTATAATAGATTTTGTTAGAACTCTGTAGATTCAGTATAAATAAGAAAAAAGGCACATATAACAGTAGTGTAGCACTAAATTTATAAAAGTTTTATATATTGTTCAAAAAATGTTGTTTCCCTTCCTTTTCTGACAGATGGTACTCATGCTTCAAACTTATAGCTATCTCTTCCCACATCACATTTATATCTGATTGACCACACATAGCCTCCAACAGGCCATCCCATGATGAAAGAATTTTATCAAAAGTTTTCATCAGAGTTCTTTTAAGAGAGTTCTTAATCTGCACCAGTAGTTGATCAAAATATTCCTGCTAACCAAAGAGTTTTCCTACTTTCACAAACTGAGACATTAAAATATTAGCCAACCAGAGCCCACTGGACAATGGTGAAGAACATTTGGTGATTTGGTGGAGGTCAGGGTGTGTTGACACTTATCCGAGGAATGGGGAACCTATACATGTGAGTCTATTTTAATGTGTAGAATAAGTTGATGCAATAATAAAATGAAAAAAAATTAGCCAACACTTGTTATCTAATTTTATACAATCCCTACTTTCTCCTTCACTTTCCCTCCAAACAGATGGAGGTAAAGGAAAGATCAGTAACCATCCGGAATAATTACTATTTGTGCCATCACTGAGGATTTAAAACAGGAGTACTACAAATAAAAATTAGTAAATGTTAATTATATTAAAATATAGTCAAAGCCAATAATAACAATCCAATGGTTGTAAAATTACGGTTCCCAGATGAGTAGCATCAGCATTGCCTGGGAATTTGTTAGGGCTGCAAACTTTGCAGCCTCACCCCAGACCTACTGAGAAACTTGTGTGTGTAGAGACCAGTAATCTGTTACCAAATCCTCTAGGCAATTCTGATGACTCCTCAACTTTGGAAACCTGTGTTCTAGTTCTTTATTCAGCTCATTTTCCTCCAAAGCCTTTTCTTATCGATTTTTGCTTTTTCCTCACATGTCATATTCTACCCAGTGGCTCTAGAGGGAATATTACTTGTCTTCATAATAGTGTTTAGTACTCTCTCTGATTATGATGTGTACTGGTTTATAATTCCAGACATCTAGAAAAAGAGGAATTCAAGAGATGTCCTCAAGATAATGTTTATTTACATTGGAATTCCGATCTCTAAAATATTTAAGGTCTATTTTGTCCTCTACAAGAACATGATTCTGGAACTGGTACTTCTTTGCTTCCACAACTCTTTTATTCATGGCTCTCCTTTCTCTTATAAAAGGGCTGGATGGAAGGCAAGAAGAGAGGAAATTAGAAATCAAAGAAAAGTTGATGGTTCTCAACAAACGAGAACATCTATGGCTACATTCTTAGAATTTTAGTCTTCATTTTATATATTTTTTTTAGACATGAGAAAAGCTATTTAAAATGTTTGAAAGCTGAATCTGAAAAAAGATAATAGTCTTTCCACTTTAGCTTCAAGATTACTAGATTAATCTGTATTCCTCGCGTTGTTTTTAAGGAAGCAAGAATGACTGTGTTATTATTCATCTTTAATTTTCTCTTCTTTTATATATAGTTTCCCCAAAACTATCTTTTTTTAAGTACAAAAGGTGTATCTTGTCATCCATGTGGAAAATCAGTTTATAAAATTCCATTCTCTGTACTTAAATAACACAAAGTCATTTCCTGTTTCCCTAGAGATATGTAATACTTTCAGTTAAATCAACTTAGCATTATCTCTGGAAGACTCCTATGTTCACTAAAGAAATCATGCCATTTTTCCATCCTTAAACTATTCATATTAAATTTCCATTTCTAGGGCTTCAGTTTATTGAAAAACTTGATTTGGGTTAAAAAGTAACCCCAAATATATTTAAAAATTAATGATAGATATCTGTAAATTTTGAAAGAATAAAAGTAACACATAAGTAAAATATCTTGTTTTGTAATCAAAATTCCCAAATTATGTTCATCCTTTAAAAGAATTCAACTGTTTTAGTTATTTGTTATTATATAAAAAACGGCTCTAAAATTTAGCAGCTAAAACCCACAAAATCTAAAATCTCAGTTTCTGTGGTTCAGGAATATGGGAGGGGTTTAGGTAATTGCCTCTATCTTAAGGTCTTTTATCTCTTTGGCTGGGGATCAGGAGGCTCTCCTCTGCATTGTAAGATGGTGTGAGGATAGGAATTGACATCCAAGTCCACTCATGTGAATGTTGGTAGACTTCACTTCAGTCCCTCTCTAGGCAGCCCTCTCCATTAAACTTCCTCACTTAGTGGTAGCTGGATTCCTCCAGGATAAGCATCCCTTTTCCCAAACTCTATTAGAAATATGTCAATACATCCAGCTCACTCTCAAGAGGAAAGGATTACACAAGAGTATAAATACTAGGAAACAAATATTATTGGGGACCAACATAGAGTTTACCTACCACGCTAGTAAATAAAGGATCGGTCTCACCAAAAATGTTCAGATAGACTTTTAACAAAATGTCCAGAGCAGGCTTTTTCCAGTAAATATCATTTTGGCTTGTGGAACTAAGTTCAACCAAGGTCCTGCAAACTTCAAGAAAAACTTTTATCATTGCCTTAAAGAATAAAGACTACCTAAATTTAAAGTCATTTCCAGAAATAACCTTTAAAAATTTGTATTAAGGTAACTTTGATTTACAGAATAATAAAATATATTAATTTAAATGTGCAGGTTCATTCTTTATCACATATATAGCATATTATGCCTCCACCAAATTTTAATAGTCTTTCTCCACTGTTCATTGGACCCCATTACCCATTGCTCCTACCTTCCACCCTATTCCCCTCTGATAACCTCTGTTGTTTAGTCTGTTCATTTATATTCTTTCTTTATATTCCATATATGAGGGAGATCATCTGGCATTTGCATTTCTCCTTTTGACTTAATTCACTTAGCATAATCCCCTCTATTTCTATCCACATAACTGAAAATGTCAGGATTTTTAGGGCAATATTACATTTTGTATATAGACCATTTCTTCTTTGTCCATTCACTGTCGATGGGCACTTAGGTTTTTTTCCAGTTCTTGGCTATTGTGTAAATAATGTGTCAATGAACATGGGGCTATATATACCTCTTCTATTTGTGGGGGGGGTTAGGATTTTTTTTGAGGAATACACAGAAGTGGGATAATTGGATAATATGGAATTTCCATTCTCAACTTTTTGAGGAAACTCCATACTACTTTCCATAATGGTTGCACCAATTTACACTCCCACCAGCAGTATAAAATAATTCTCTTTTCTCCATATTCTTGCCAACACTAGTTATTGCTAGTCTTTTGGATCATAGTTATTTTTACAAGTATAGGATGATAACTCATTGTTGTTTTCATTTGCCTTTCTTAAATAACCTCACATAATAACAATAATAGCATCTTTTCTTGCACTTGTCATTTACTATCAAATTTATAACCATAGATGTTCTCCATATGTATGCAACTGAATTTATTATTTTTCTCTTGCTAATCTGTCTGATGTTGATTTGTATACTCAACCAGTCTGAGAAGAGCCCTGAGAAATCCCCTAATGAACTAAGATTCACTTGTTTTTCTTCATTGACCCTGAATTCGTATTTTTAGGAAATTATTATATGTATAACTTGCTATCATTGAGCTGTAAAAAGAAAAATGTGCTGCAAAATTGAATATACTTTCTTAATACACGATGACTGGAATTTTAGGAAGAGACGATATTGTAGAGATAAAGACAGATATAGAGATATTGTATCTATTATAGTTATCAACATAGATTCACAGACATACCACATTTTATTGTGTTTCACTTTATTGCACCTCTCAGATAATGCATCTTTTACAAATTGAAGATTTGTGGCAATTCTGTGTAGAGTAAGTTTTATAAACACCGCTTTTCTAAAAGTATAGACTTACCATTATTTTTAGAGGTGAAACTAGTGTATCACCAAGCATGGAGAAAGAGATTGAGGGTTTCAGGCACAGGACAGAGAACAAGGAGTGGGTGTTTAAAGTGATGCCAGACATGGGAAGGAGGGTTTTTCAAGCTGTTGTGGGAGGGAAAAACATTATATATTCAAAAGTGTTTAACTGGAAAATAGATTTTAAGAGATGTTACAGAAATGTGGACAGAGTTAAGGGCCCTTTTTATTCCATTCAAAAGTGTTTAACTGGAAAATAGATTTTAAGAGATGTTACAGAAATGTGGACAGTTAAGGGCCCTTTTTATTCCAAGTGTGATCCTTCGACCAACAGGATAAACATCACTTTAGGAACTTGTTAAAATGGAGGAATCTCTGGCTCACTTAAGGCAAGTTGACTCAGAATCTGCATTCTAGTAGGATCCCCAGGTATTTCACACACATATTAGAGCATATTCATGCTCCCAAGGCTCCAGCTTTTAGGGATTTAATACCTTTTTCTCTTCTTGCCCCTTGTGGCCCAAAGACCATAATGACTTTCTGTTGTCACTAGTACCTTGTAAAATCCCTTAACTCTCTTCACATTTCTATAAATAAACTATTACAATTTATTTTCTAGTTAAACACATCACTACTCACATTTAAAAAAAAAATAGTGATGCACCCTGTTGGAGTAGCGGTTTCATCAGCTGCGTTCGGCCAAGAGTGCAGTCCACATATATCCCAAGGAACCCAATTCATGTCCTGGGGTGACCCAGGGGGAACAACCAAGATGAAAAACTAAATTAAATAAAGTGCTTCCTCCTCTCTCTTCCTGCATGCTCCTTTCCTTTAAAAAATGTCCCGTGTGGAGAGCTCTGGAGCTCTCTGTTAGCTCTCTCTTCTCATGTAATATGTCCTATGAATTCTAGTTGCTTTAGTTTCCCCAGATTCTCATCTTTCTCTCTTCAACTTTAGGATGCTGCTGGACTCTCTACCTAGGTGCCTCTCTCTACACTGTATTTTGCTATGATGAGGGGCCTCCTGGGTTCAGCAGCAAATGGGTCAAGAAAGAATTCTTGAGACATTAAAGAGGTGCACTTTTCTAAGAAATCTGTCTAAGGTTATACAGTAATCAAGTGTCAGAGCCAAAGTTCAAAATTATGTTTTATGCGCAAATGCTGCGTGCTTAATATTTTATCATTTACTTTTTTTGTTATTGATATTGTTTTGTTGGGAAAGATAACGCTATCCAAAAAGTGTTAATTAAAAAAAGATGAGGTGCACTTTTATAAGTTTATTAGAGATAGTGGGGAAGACATAAAGTGAGAACATGGGGGGCGGATCTCCTGTAGGCAGAAAAGGCTGCACTCCCAGTAGGGGGTGGTCAGATTTATACCCTTGGGAGGGAGCTTTTGGGTGACCTACCTTTCCAGTCTCTGAAATGAGCAAGAGAACAGGAGTCATGTAGTCACAAGGAAGTTCAAAAGCAGAAGTAAGTGAGGGAATTTTCCAGGAAGTTCTCCAGGATAGAAAGTAGCCTCTGACATTCTTGTGGTCCCTTGTATTGGGGAAAACATTAGGTTGATGGAATTACATGAATCTTTCCAGAAAGTTAATGAGGTGAACTTTGGCCTTTAGTGCCCAGGAGCTGACCTGTCAGATGTGGCCCAGAGCATTCCAAGGATCCCTTTGACCTTTATTACTCTGGAAGATCCTGGTTTGAAAAAGAAACCTAAAGAATACTGCATTGAGGCCCTACATTTTTCCCCTACGGGTTTGTCCAGTGTTTTTTGTTACTTCCAGTATTTTCCATTTTAGATATTTATTTCCAATATATTGACTGGAAGTTTTTCATTATTTCAGGCAAGAGAATATCTCCAGTCTCAGTTACTATTGGTCAAAAATGGTGTGGTTGTTATGCAGATATAAGTCAGTGTCTTCTCCAATGACAAGAGTGTCTAGGGATTTAATTATCCTTCTCAAATAAGGAGAAATCCTTAAAGTGGAGATTTCCCTCAAAATGTACATGTATTTTATAAAAGTTATCTTCTACTAAGTTTTTACAGATTCTTCTGTGGTGTCTACTATTTCTTAAAAATAACCAGTTCAAGATAATCCCCAAACCAAAGAAGTATTTTTTGGGAAGGCAAATTCTCCTCCCATTAAAAGGTAAAATTATATTAGCATTTCAACCTTATTGTTCAAAGTTAGCAGTATAGAAGTGAATTAATAATTGAACTCCCAAATTCCTACATTACCTTTCCAGTCTCACTTCCTTAATAATATTAAAAATAATTTAAGACTTGTTTAAAAATATGTTATGATCCATCTTGCTCCAAGTTAAGAATTCAAGATGTCTTATAGGCATAAATAAAATAAATCAAGAAAATTTAATTTAAAGATAGGTAAAGAAAAATAATGTCAAAATTAAAACCATAATAATTCAAGGAGTATGCTATAAATCTCACACAAAATTTCAGATTATATGATGGTCAGGATAATGGCCTTTTGTCAGGTACTGATAGGAAAAGGATATGGAGGCAGCATTCTGGGATGTGGAATACATTCTCTACTTTGAAATACGTGGTGAATTCATGGGCATAAAACCTCACATATGCATGCCCTTGTGGCTGAGTGGATAAATCTGCAGCCTCTGGCTAACAGAGTCCACACACATCCCAAGGACTCAGGCTCACAACCTGCAGTGAAGGGGGAAGAGCCAAATGAAGAACTAAATAAATAAATGCTTCTCCCTCCTCTGTCTTCCTACCTGCCTACTTCTCTTCAGTCCTGTCTGCACCTTTCCTTAAAAAAAAAAAACAAAAAACAAAAAAAACACCTCATAACATGAAAGTTTATCAATCTGCACCTTTAATACCTGTGTAATTTATTGGATGAAAATTATATTTAAAAATCAGTAAGTAATTTAAAAAATGACTTCTACAGATTTGTAACAGATGAAACTGAAATACCAGAGCTTCCCTTCACTCAATAAACAAAAAAGGGATATCACAGTATAAAAAAAAATGTGATAGGGAAATTTGAAAATGTTCAGAGGTGACATGGCAAGAAGGAGGGACTAGACACGTATACTATTCTATTGGCAGTGTAACCAATGAAATCCTTTGCAACCATATATGGAAAAAGTGGTGTGCTGCCCTAACTGGAAGGTATAAAAGATGGAGCCTCAGCACAAACAGGACTCAGCCTTTGGATGTGAATCCTGAGCCCTGCCTACAGAAAGAATAAACTGCTTCCTGATAAAGCCTTGGTATCCCTTGTCCTTGCTTGCTGGGCCTGCAACAATAAAAAGAAACACACTGTATCATAATTAGCTATAACCTAGTTCCTCAAAATATTTCAAATCTACCAACAATTACATGGAAATATCTGCTTTTAATATTTGTGTTCTGCAGGAGGGAGGGAGAAGGAAGCAAGTATAAGGTATAGATTAAGTTACATAAATAATATAGAAGTTAATTAACCAAGTTTGCTTAATATTATGTCTTGTATCTTTCTCAAGAACACGTTAAAATCATGTCCTAATTCTGTTGCAGGAAATAAAGGGTCATAGTTGTCGTGGGAGCTAACAGGAAATGATTCATCTTGCTCTTATGAAATGTATTATACATTCCTCAAAATTTCCTTTCCCCTTTTTGAGCCCAATACCTTGAATCATATGGCTCCTGAACAGCTGTGTAAGCTTCCTGCAATTTACTGTTACACATTCATGGAAACTTCCTTATCATTTGTAACCTAATAAGGTAGAGAAAGTGTTGTTAAGTAATCAGAAATGTCTTGGCCTCTGTCAAATCACCTGTCTACACAGGCAAAAGAAACGGCTCAAAAATTGGAAAGCATAATTGAAGTAGTCTGGCTTGGAAGATTTATAGAGCTATAAAAAAAAGTATGATCTCTTGGAATAAATGTGAAGATTTGTGTGTGTTTGTCAGCATTACAAACACAATCTGCAAAGTAATACTCAACCTGGCATCGAGAAAAATGTCAAAGATGTTCCTTACTCATTTTCTCTTCAGAACTGAGATAATAAAACAAAGTTTAAAAATAAGCCAATTGCTTGGTTTTAGATAATATTCCAAGCAGCAAGGGGATGGTTTCTAGAGGGGAGGAAATTTTACCACAAAAAATATGTTTCCTTGGCACAAGACTGGTTATTTGGGGGAAAACAATAGAGGTAAGAGGTGTTCTCACTGATACCTGGGTGGTGATTGTCCTTTTGTAAGAGACATTTACATGTATAAAGCAAAATTCCCATGTGAAAGGGTGTCTCCCTGCTGTAGCAGGAAGAGGAGTTCACCTATCTCTTTATCACTTTTCAATAGAGAAGGCAGAGACACTCTACCCTTATTTAGTGTGCTTTTTCTGGTAACCTCAGAAAACTGCCCTTCCTTTTCTCCCATCGATGTCTTCTTTTCTTTTTGGATAGAGATGTTTAAATTAGGATGATTTAGTTATCCTGGATCTCTCCCATATATACAGAAGGTATACATGTTATTAACATTTTATCAAACTTTTACTTGACAATCTATCTTTTATTGGAGCATGGGATGATTCTCAGTCAAGAACTTAGAAGACTAGAGTGAAAATTATATTTTTCCTCCTGTCTGGGCATAAGGCGAAATCTTTCTGTTCCTCTATGGGTTCTTATAGGCTGGAAAGTAATCAAATAAACCTAGAGGAAAAACAAACAGAAAAGTTTAATGACAGCATGAATGCTTCCTATATATGTGGGAGGAACCCAGTTTGGGTTATCCACCATCTGATATTAGTCTCCATCCTAAATATCTTCAGACAGAGACAAAGTGTTGAATGTGGGTCCTGAGATGCGGAGTTAGTCCAGGAAACAATTAAAGGAGATGCTTGATTAAAGCACATGGCAAGTTTATTAGGAGAAGCACAGAGAGACAAAGCTCTCTGTGAGAAGCAAACCTACAAAAGGAAGTATAAGCTGAAGGAATCCTATATACACAGGGAATAGTTTTCTCTTGGTGGAGTTGCTAAGGTATGGTTAGGGGCTGTTAGGGACTGTAAGACCATCTGCAGAATGTCTGGCGCTTAGCTGGGAATTGTGATGCAGCCTGTGCTGTGCATGCATGTTTCCTCAGTCGCTGGGGGAGCTTGTATCTCTGAAAAGATTTTTCCAGAGCAGGGCGCATAAAAGAAAGTTAGAGCACAGGGGTGAAACAAAAGAAGTTTTATTTAGAGACAGGAAAAAAAGCATTTCCAAAGAGAGTGGGTCCTCCGAAAGGGGAGAGATAACAACGCGGCAGGAATCTCAGTTTTAAGGGGTGTAGCAGCTCGCTCTCCACCCACAGCCTGTCATTAAGCGTTCTGGAGCAGGGCAAACCTTTTCACTGGCCCATTGGGGGTCTCTTAAATTGATTGGAAGGTTCTGTACAGCTGCTCCATTATGACTGATTTCCTTTCAGTAGTTCTGCACCTTAGCAAGTAGGCTTGGAGCTTTAGCTGTTTACCTGCACTTTAAACTTAGTTATGGTGACTTCCTGGCTTTTGGTATGTTAATCTGGGTTGGCACCACTTTGGCTCTGTGCTGATGGCTGGGTTACATCAGTTACATTGAACCGTTATTTTCTGGCTCTGGGTTTCCCTTTCCCTGTGCTCTGCTCATATCTGGCTAGTTACCTGTCAGTTGTTAGGGGAATGGCTAAGACTATTGCTGAAGACTGTAAGCCCATCCCCACCATGCCTAGAGCTAGGGTGGTCTCCTGCCTCCCTGCATGGTACTGACTTACTTTAGGATGCCTGAGGCTTGGGCAGTTAATTAATTTTCAACATATACATATGCAATCCTACTTCATTATTTTCAAGGAGCCCCCCTTTTCCCTATGCTGTCCCTCATTACAAAGGACACTGGGAGGGAGTTGGAGGATGGTCAGCCACTTTTGGTAGGAAGGGCACAGTAAACAGATATGGCTTTTATGCAGATTAAGGTCTTGCTTTGTCCACTGAAGAGTTAAAAACAAAAACAAAAACAAGTCTTACTGGTTCTATGAAATACCCTAGCAATTTTTTTCCCCTTTATACATGTAAATGTCTTACAAAATGGCATCTTCAACCAAGTTGTCAGAGGCCCTTTTGTGACTTTTTTTTTACCAAAAAGACACATTTTGAAAAATTTTTGCTTCTCTACATTCTCTTGCATTATGAATCTAAGTTTCTCCAGCTATAAAGTGAGGATAATAACTAGAACAAACTCCATGGGTTACTCAGTAGATTTTTTGAAAAAATGTAGACATATTCTTTCTATAGGAACACAGTAGATGTTCAACATATACTGTTACCATTAATTGTCATGTTATATTTTTAAATATTATGATTCATTTTACAAAGGATTTGGAATAGCAGCAATAATATATAGAATAAAATAATACTGTAAAAATTGAGTGAATCCTTTAAATTAAGTCAGATTATTTCAACTCATCTATTCACATCATTCAATGGATTTCCATATTAATTAGAGTTCTGGGGGGGTGGGAGGTCAAAGGAAAAGTTCTCCCATTTCTCTAAGTTTCTACACACGCTAGACTAGTGAACAAGTCAACATTAAGCATGATTAGTAAGAGAAAAGCCCAAATTTAATAACACACACATGGAGAATTTACGTAGTAGAAAATTCTGAGGTAGTTGGGGCAGACCTACATTTGTCCTGAGCAGAGGCATGGAAAGAGAACCTAGGATCTTGGGATTGCAAGGGGTCACCATGTGGCAAGGAGGACTCATCCTTACTCTGAAAGTAAAGATAAATAACTTCCCTTCCTGCAATCTTCTAAAGAATTGGGACAAAAAACCATTTCTGAATTAAAAGAAGGGTAGAGGCTGACAAGTGGTTGTTTTGATTAGGGAAGGGCTAAAGTGTTAGAAGAATTGTAGCATCTCCTTTGCCTCTGGGCCTGTCTTCCACTGTCTTGGCTCTTCATGGCAGAGTGGGGCCTGTACAGGAGACCAATTCTGAGAAATTTGGGATGTTCTGTTTTAGCTCCATCAGAGTAAAAGTCAAATCTTGGGGCTTATTAGGTCATCTAACTTCTGACCTACTGTTAGCTTTAATCTCATCTCTTATTGTAACTTAATAGCTCTCTCTTAACCGACAAATCTAAGCGGTGCTCTTTTAGAAGTAGTGAAGACAGCTTTATTACACATAGGCCAAATATAGAATCTGAGCCCCAAAATACTTTTGGGATACACTTTTATTGGTGAGAGATTGGGGAAGGCGTGAATTAGAACAGGAATTACAAACTGAATTCAGTTATTCATTTGTGAATTCCTCACATGAATAACACACAGGATTCACATAATTGTAAAATGCACATAGGGTTTCATTCTCAGAAAGGGGTCCCTTTTATCTAGTCAGTAGCTTCCAGCCAGTCTAGACTGTCAGGTGCCTGGTGGCTGGGTGGCCACTGTTGGTCCTCAGTGGCTACAAACTGAGGTGCAGCTTCTTCTCTTCTACATAACCAGGCAATAGTTTAGGACCCAGTGGACTTAGCCATCCAGCAAAATCAGTTAATCATAAACAGAGGAATATATGACATTTAATTTACATATAGTCTAGTTGCAGTTATCATCTTAGCCTGGAGAGACACAGAGACACACAGATAATCAAATGGGAGATTTGTGATCTGCCTGAGAAGCTAGTAGAACTGCTGTTAGAGTCACAGTATCTGCCATCTAGCATCTACAGAATTCCCCAAGGACCTCACTTTCCTTATGTTGCTCCCTCCATATGTCTATGTAATCTCTGTAGCCCCGACAGTTGGAGAAGTAGATCTGAAGCAAAGCAGGTCTCCCACAACAGGTGCCTCTCAAAAACAAACTCACTTTCCTTCCACCAACATTTGTCCTTTCAGGTGTTGGTTTTGGGGGTGAGCAGCCAGGCCTAGGTCTGTTGACACAACTACTGTCCCCATTACTCCCTTTAGGAAAATGACTTCAGAAGTCAAAGACTTAAATATGTATAATATCCTTACCCTTTACTACATCTTTCTTGGTTATCTCTCATAACTGGCCTAACCCACCAAATAAATTTCTTTCTTCTTTAGCTGAAGATGTTACTTAAGGAGTTGATTTGTGCTATTTTGGAGAGTTACTCAGCTTCTCTGAGTCTCTCTTGTATTTGCAGGAGATAAACATGTTATTAAACTTTTGTTTTTCTCCTGTAAATCTATCTGTAATTGCAAGGGGTCTCAGCTAAGAACTAGAAGGGTAGAGGGGAAATTATTTTTCTTTCATTACAATAAAAACACGTTGATTGAAAGAATATTTGTGTTGTATGTTTATGGTCCAGTGCATTCATCATAATTATAATTAATTGATGATTGTGGAGTTAACTCTAACTTCTTCACTCTCAAACTGGAATGTAAAATCCATGTGACATGAATGATATCTTTCTTTTTATTGAATTTGAGTGAAATGGTTTGAGTGAAAAAGTTTATTGCTACTCCCTATGTGGAAAGAAAATATGAAGAAATGAAATGACACATAAAAATTAAAAAAACAGATCAAAGCAACATAAAAATAAGGAATCTGATACATGATAATCATTCAAATTTATTAATGTTATGCTATTGAAAATAATATGAGATTGGGTTTATTTATTTACTTATGCATTTATTTTTAAAGGAAAGGTGCAGGCAGGAAAGAAGGTGAGCACGTCAGCGGACAGGAAGAGAGAGTAGAAAGAAGCATTTTATTTATCATGATTATTCCCCCCAGCCCTGGAATGTGAATCTACATCTTTGGGATGTATGTGGACTGTGGGCTCAGCTGGAAACAGCAGACTTAACTGCTACTCTACCAGACTGTGCTCAAATATATAGCATCAATTCATTCAAAGACAAAAAATATATAGGGTGGAGAGTCCAAAAAGGGCTTCACTTAAGAGACAGAATTCAAGTGTTTTAAAGGTAATAACTATTACAAGAAAATTGGTAAGGTACCAGAAGAACATTGGGATACATG
Source organism: Solenodon paradoxus (assembly GCA_004363575.1). NCBI lineage: Eukaryota > Metazoa > Chordata > Mammalia > Eulipotyphla > Solenodontidae > Solenodon > Solenodon paradoxus. Next base: position 47,212 of record RJWH01004027.1, on the reverse strand, counting down.
CCACTAAGGGAAATGCAGTAAATAGAAGAAAACTAGGATTTAGGCTATCAAGGGATTTGCGATTCAGTTTTAGAAGTTTGAACTTAAACTTCTGGTAATGACTGGTAAGAGAACAAGAAAGGCTTCTAAAAACTTTATAAAAATATAAAGGTGTAAAGATAATTAAGGATACATATAAATATAAAAGTAGAAATTAGAAGAAAACTTATGTAGCAGACCAGTCATTACGTAAGTAGCAAATGTTCCCAAAGGATAATTAAAGGCAAATGATGAGGTAAAACACTTTTTTCCAATTGTGTCCCTAAAATATTTCCTGACTTGTAACTCAAACATGATAACTGAGCAGGGATTTATCATTTTCTTCTTTTAGGGAGATAATATCTAGGTAATTCCAAATTGTTATGTCCTAAAAATTACCCAGGATTATCCAAATATTTCTCTTAAGAAGCAGGTAGGAATATCAGACAACCACATCATTTATTAAAAATAAGGTTTTTGTTTATATGCTTCTGGTCAGTAGCACTTCTTTTACAAAGGCATGGTGGCTATGCCCTTGTGGCTCAGACAGCTGAGATGTTGGTGTTAGAACCATGTAAAACCCAAGGACCCTGGTTCTTGACCTGGGACAGGGGTGAAAAACCAAAATAAACAATTATATAAATAAAGATTTTTCCTTCTCTTCTCCTTCCTTTCTTAAAAATGCTTTTTCCTCCTCTTCCTTCCCTCCTTCCTCTCTTTAAAAAAAAAGGCATGGTGATCTCATATGGGTCCAATAAATAATTTGAAGTAGAATTTCTGGATCATATGGTATTTCTAATTTTTTCATTCACATGTGGAATTCAAAGAAACAAATTGAACTAATACAACACAACAAAAATACTCTTAGACTCTGAAATAAAAAAATGTGGTTACCAGAGTGGGGACGGGGAAGGGAGAAGGAAATACAGGTAGAAGGCACCAAATTCATAGTGGTGAATGACACTGTAAGTCTGGTGGCAGCCATGATGTGATACATACATTGATGGAGATGTGAATCTTCCCTTGAAACTCATAGTGTAAACTAATTGCAAATCAATGAAAAGAGAAAAAGGCATGGTGATCACTGTTCATCTCCTTATTTATTTAAAACACTTTGTTCTTATCTTCATAAAATTAAAGTCCCTGTCTAATATACCTGAGACTCTACTTGGAATTAATTGAGATTATATGTGAAGAATGAAGGGGAAAGTATTTCCAAATAATGAATACAATTTTATACATTCATGATCAGTTGTTATCTCCTTTTAGAGGAAAAAAATCAACCTAATATAATTTATAAATATATTAGATTGTCTTCATAAGAAAGAAAGCATTTAACCTCTATCAGAGAAAAAACATATATATAACAGAGGTCAAATGAAAGGACTTGCTAATATCCACTCATTTCTAAAAAATGTACATTTTTACTATAATAGATGATATGAAACAGTATATTTTATGAAAGTAGAAAAACTTCAAAAGAACTTATCCCAACTGTTGAGAGTGGGCTCAGGGTACCAATGTATCCTGAGGCACGGAGTCAGTCAGAAAGAATTCAAGGAGACGACTGATGACAATACATGGAAAGTTGATTAGGAGAAGCATAGAATCAGAATCTCTCTGGGTAGTAAAGCTACAAAATGGAGTAAGCTGAGATAGGGGCTAATGTAATCAAGGAATGGGGAATGAGATTTCTGTGTTGCTATGGATTGATAAGGAGATGTATTTTCTGATAGCATGCTTGGGCCCCTAACTTATTTGGGTGGTACTAACTTACTTTCAGTAGTAGTGGCTTATATTCAGCAAGCCTGCAACTAGGTGGATTGGTTCATCTGCTGATGGTTTATAGATCAGCAATCCTGCTTCCTTGTTGTCAAGGTGCACCCCCACCCCTCTATACTATCTCTCATAACAATTATTCTTCTAATTTACATTAAAGTTTGGCCATGGATCTAAAGATATTACTTAAGTTGTAACTTTTGCAGAGTTGTTTGACGTTTTCTTATATTGCAAACCACAGATTAATTCAGCCTTGTTAGGGAATGACACTACATGTTCATGGAACAAAAGGAAAATTTACTGCTTGACGCGGAGTTTGTAATTCACAGGAAAGATACTGAAATTTAGCCTTTTATTATTATATGTTTGCATCTCTGCTTGTAAGTATTTTACTCAAAGGAAAACTTTCCAATAATTGCAATGATTTATTTTCAGCCCCTGGTGCTAGGTCTTGAACTGGGGTCCCAAAGCTTTACAGGACCTGCATCTTAGCCATTTTTGCTGCCTGATGCACAAGGGTGCACCTGATTATAATTATTTTGAATAGCTTTGCTAAAATGCTCTTTTGGAAAAAAAAATGAAAATTTTCACACCGACAAATGTTACTGTATTAAAACAAGTAGCCCTTTAGTAACTGCAGAACTGTAAAACTTTGCTTTTAATTATGATTAAAATAATAATTTCATTTTTATAAAATTCATTTATTTAAGAAATAATTCTTATTACTGATGATTATAGGAACATAATAGAAAGATCTTCTGCTTTATGAATTTACTAGAAAATAATGAAACCTTAGTACAGAAGGTCATGAAACAGCAAGATTATCTTAAGGAAGGGGAAAGGGTAAGAAGAAATCTAATTTCCTTATGGTTTTCAACTGCTTCTTCCTGTCATCCCACAATATTTGCAAATGGGAAATATTAAGGAGGAAATTTTACTTTCTCTCTACCTTTCTAGAGCCACTTTGCTGAGACACTCCCTGTAATAAAAGACAGCTTTGAGAAAAAAAACAGAAGTTTTATAACATGTCTACCTCCAATATACATGGAAAAGACCCAGGAAAACTGAGTAACTCCCTGAAATAGCCCAAGTCACCTCTTGAAATATCATCTCAGCTAAAAACTAAATATTTTGGGAGGGAGGGAGAAGAGCAATTATGGAAGGTTATCAGGAAAGGCATAGTAAACAATGGTATGACTATGTGTAGATTTAAGTCACTGCTTTTTCTATTGATAAGGGATAAAGAGATTTGGTCATCCCCCTCTTTCTGATACAGGGGTACAGGAAGGAAGATACCAGTACAAGTGGAGATTTTCCTTTTATGTGTAAATAAATATCTTTTACAAAAGTGCAACCTCCACTTAACTTTTAAACTTCCTCCCTATGTCTGATGCTTCCCCAAAATAATCAGCCTAAAATCATCCTCTGCCAAAGAGACATATTTTGGGGTGGTAAATTCTGTTACATTAGCCTTTAATCAGCTTCTTTTATAAACTATTAAATTTAGACTGCTGCCATACAGATTATACTTGACAGTTCTCTAATACAATCATTTCTATTCAATGTATTTCTCTAAACAACAACTAAACTTCCTAAAAGTAAAAACCATATAGTTTACTTATTTGTACCATATACAACACTAGATAAATTTACAATCCAATCCATTTCTATTGATAGCATACTTGATAGTGTTGGGGTGCAGAGGAAAAATCCCCTACCCCTCTATTACTTCTTGGAATGGTCAAGCAAACACATTGGAAGATTAGTAAAACAGATTAGTAGGACAGACAGATTAGTAATTAGATTAGTAAGAGAAAGAAAATAAATTTAATTACATACATATGGAGAATTTACATAACTGTAAATTCCAGAATACATGGGACAGACACAGGGTTTTTACTCTTGAGTTAATGAATGGGATAGGGGCCTGGGGCAACAGGGAAAGAAAAAAGAGGGACTTCATCTGAGAAGGAGGGGGTAATATGTTTACTTTGCAAATATAGATAGGTGTCTCAGAGAGACAACTCATTTCTGCAGATAATTCTATCTCTGGATAATACCCCAATCTTCATTCTTCTAGCTAATTAGGGAATGGTGATCTAAGCATGTTGGGCAGTCCTGTACAGATCATCTTCAATACTATAAGAAATTATTCAGGTGAGTTGTAAAAACTGATAGCTCTTAAGGACAAGATTCAGTGAAATACCTAGGCATGGCAGTATAATTTCATATAATACTTTGCCAAACATTCCAAAAGTAATTTTGATGATATTTTAACTTTGTTAAAAATGCTATTTGACAACAAAGCTTTCTCAATGTGCAAAGAATATTTTTAAAGCTTTCAATGTAAATTAGAAATTCATGAACTTCTGATGTTCATGATTCAGGTTTTGCCATTTACTTGCAAAGGGAAGTAATTTTCACAATAGTAAGGAAGGCTACCTTTGCTGGAACCAAATGAAAAATATTGATTTGTAGACCCTTAAGGAAAATTTTCAAAGCACTGTGTGAACAGTATTGGAAACTTGTCAGAGCCATTTTTCAAGCTTATAGTAAAGAATGAACACCATTTCCTAGACCAGTGTGAGCAGCTGAATAAAAGTTGTATATATAGTATATTATTTTTATTGTGGATAAGCTAAGTGCATAAAAGTAATGTAAAATATAAAACCTGATTTTAATTATATTTTTTCAACTATAAATACAAAGGACTGAGTTGAAACAATATTCAACTCCCAGCTTTAATAACCATTTTTGATGTCTTTTATTATGCCTGAAGTATAAGTGTCAAAGAGCATATGATATTCATGGTTAAGTCTTTATGCAGATTTTACTTAACCAAGCAATAAGAAATGACAGGCCTCACTGGACTTGATATTCAAATTATCGTTTTAACATTCCCAGTGTCTTCTGCCAATTATTATATGCAGAAAATTATATTGAAGTGGTTGGCAAGTAATTGACATATCAGTTATCCCAAATAAAATTAAATAAATGCTCAGTTTGCAATTTAATACTAAAGTCTTAGGTAAATAATTATGAGGCCCTAATTTCCACTTACAAATTAGGCATTTTAATCTGAAAATATTATAACCTACTAAATGAGGATTTATATTTCTTAAAATAATACCATTGGGAAAACCACAACTGATTTCTTATTTCAAATAAAATAAGCTGAACAATGATGTTTTTATTTGTGTGTAAAAGACAAAATTAGATGTACAAGATGCATATATTGTATCTTTAAAATTAAAAACATGTACTCTTTCCTAACTGGTTTACAATGGCTATATACTAAGAGTATAACTGAAATCTTTAAAGTTGTTTTTTTGCTATATAGAAGTCATTTGTTTTTCATTGTTTGCTGGAGAAGAAATTTTGGCATACAATAGTGCCTTTGGTTACAGTGAAAATCTACATAGTCATTGACTAAATGAAAACCAACAGATTATATATGAATTTGTCTTGCCAAGATGTAGTTAATCGTTTGCTTTTGAGATGAATGAGGAAACTAAGTAGTTTGTTACTGATTAGTATGTCAAGGTTTCTGTAAATGTATGCTGAATCATCCATCCTTCTTAATCTTTCAGAAGAATGGAACACAATTAAAGTCTGACTACAGCAAAAATAACATAGCACCTATGAAAATCAGGTATGGACTGACTAATGGGAACAACCACAGTGAAAACACCAACACTAGTATAATTAATACTAACTGAGCACTTGCTATGTACCAGGCACTGTGATTTGAATTTTCCATGCATTAATTTGAAAGGGAGCACAATATACTACGCCAAAATATTAACCTGTTTGGCATACAATTATTTTAGGTTGATGACTATGATGATGATGATGAGATGATGATGATTTTGAGGAGGGAAGCAGTCAGCAATGAAGAAAAGTAGGCAAGCAAAAGGAAGAGAAAGTAGGAAGAAGAATTATTTATTTATTTGTTCATTTTGATTTCTCACCTCTTATTGGCCCCAGGTCATAAACCTTGGTCCTGAGCTTTAAGTGGACTATGCAAAAGCTGCAGATTTAACCTGAGTCACCAGGGTGCACCAAAGCTAATTATTTTTGAATCAGCAGATATAGGAAAGACTATGAAAACTTTAGAAGTTCTTCTTTATAAGTGACACTTATAAGGAAAATTTCCATTTGTAAAGATGTCTCTCTAAAAGAGAAGGATGATTCTACTTCTCTAGAAACACTTGATGTTACCTGGTGGCTTAGTGGTAAAATTCAGGGCCTTTGGCAAGTGTAGTCCATATACATTCCAAGGACCCAAGTTCATAACCTGGGCCTGGGGGAAACAACCCAAGATGAACAACTAAATAAAAAATAAAATAAAGTAAAAAATGAATGTTTCCTGTTCCTCCTCTCTTTTTCTGCCTACCCACCAGCCATCTTCACATTTCCTTAAAAAAGAGCTCTTATCAGTAAAGAAGACAATGACAAATCTGCATGACAACTTTACCTTTGTTTTCATCTTTTTTTTTTTTTTTTGTCTTTAGCTTGAAATGTTATTTAAGGTGGCAGCTTGGGTCATTTTAGAGAGTTAATCAAATTTCCTGGGTCTATCCCATGTTTGCAGGAAGTAATCATGTTACTAAATTTTTGTTTGTTTCCCTCTTTATCTTTTATTACAAGGGCTGTCTTAAACAAGAGTCGAGAATGATGGAGGGGAAATTATTTTTCCTCTCTCACAAACTCTTCACAGCACTCTATAAGTGATTTATTCTTCTGGAGGTAAATACTTTGCTTGAAGTCACATTGTTAGCGACTGAGTATGTATTAAAACCCAAATTCTAAATACTAAGTTCCTAATGGCTGTGATTCATAATCAGAACACAGCAGAGTGCCTGAAATACAGGAAGTAGGGACTACAGTGAAGGAAACATTTTCTCTTCTGGATTCTTTGACTGCTTTAATAATTAAATTGACATAAAAGTGACGCAAGAAAAAACAAGTTTAATTTCATATATACGGGTACCTCAAAGATATGAACCTCTAAGACGTGTCTAAAGCAAGTAGCTTTTATACCTTTTAGACAAAGAAATAATAAATTTGTGAATAATTGCAAGACAAAGAAGTTTGAGCATAGGGGCAGTAAATTATGGAAGAAGTAAAAAGTTTTGTTTATATAGCCTTCTCAGCCCTCAATTCCCTATCTCTTCTGATAAGGATACCGCTACCTACTGGTTCAGGGAGGGTACCTTTCAGATAGGAGATCTATTTCCTGCTTTAGGGGGACAAAGGAGGGTCTGAATGCCCATCTCACACCAGCTGTTCCTTAAGTAACTTTAAGTCAAAATAATCAATATGCCAGAGTGGCGTAGATTGGGATGACATATTTTGTCCTCCTGCAGGATTTTAGAATATTACGTGAGATTGATTAAATGCTACTTTTATGAATTAGTACATTAAAAAGGAAAGAACACCTTAGTCTATTAAGTATCTTCCTAGAGATGGCCTAAGTAACTTAAATCACTCCCATGATTTTTTTATGGTTCCAAGTTTTTCTTGTAATTATTGTTAAACTTGGGAAAGATGGCAAAAAACTGAAAAAGGCCAGGATGCATTCTAGAAATGTATTCCCTTGTCAAAAAATGTTTTAAACACTATCTGTCTTAAGTCCTATATTAGGCAGAGTGATATAACTTATGTTATATCCTTCTTATAATTCACAGTGGAGATCTTCTTCCAAAATAAAATGAAGTCTACAAAATCCCTTTCCAGGGAAACTATTATCAAAGCAATCTTTAAAAGGAAATACCTTTCATATATTTTCATCCTATTGGGTACCTATTCATTTGTCTACCCTTCAAGAATTTACTTAAATTAGAATTTCTCTGAAGAGACTTGCAAGTGATGACCACTTTCTTCTTAGTAAGTGTGTGTGTGTGTGTATAGATAGATAGATAGATAGATAGATAGATAGATAGATAGATAGATATAGATAAATATGTGGTAGAAGACCTTTTCCCTGACCCCAGTGCATAAATTAGTCTGCCAGGAATTTTCCACGGTACTGTGGAGGCTATAGCTATGTCCTGTTATCGTACTGTGGAGGCTGTAGCTACGTCCTGTTCTACGGAGACTGCAGCTACAGCCTGTTATCTTGATCAAGGACAAGCAAGCATAGCTTCCCTACTCTGCAGCTGTATATAACTGATGAGTTGTAAGCAGAAACCACAGTAGCCAAGATGATCTTTACTTCAGAGTATAAAAGGAGCTCCCCTAGACCCCACCCCCACCCCCCATTGCTCAGCTTTGGGTAACAGTACCACTGAGCCAGCATTGGTGCTTGCAATGAAGTGCTGTTTTCTCTACCTTTGAATGCCTGGCTGTCAGTCTTCTTGCTGTCTGGAGGCTCTGCCATAACAAATACATGTATGTGTATATATATACATAATATAGCTTTCATAATATACATTGGCTGTAATCTAGCATAAAATATTGCGATGATTCAATTACTTCTTTGAAGTCAAGAACTTTTGCTATTTCTTAATATTGTGACTTAGATTTAATAGCTGCTTTTCTTAGGTTTAGAAACAGACTTTGAGATGACAAGTCATGTGCCAGTGATTTATTAAGGTAGTTCTTCCAACCCAGAAGAAACTGGTAAGGGAGTGGGGTAAGCAAGATAGGCAAGAGGAGGAAGTCAGAGATGTGATCTCAGGGAAATTTCTTGTGGAAGGTAAAACTGCTCCTGTAGAATAACTCTGGAGTGAAAACTAAGCTTCAGGGTTATCTTGATCCAAGAAAAGGAAATTGAATTTTCATGCCCTGCCAGTCAAGCACTGAATGTAACCCCCAAGCACTTTCAGCTTTCTGTGTAAACTAAAGCAAAGAGGCAGCAGTAGCCCAAAGGCAATCCTGTGGAAAAGACCCGAAGGTATTGACTGTTGGAAGTAAAAGCACACCAAAAGGGTATAAAGGTACACATGTATTTGGTAAATAGGAATCTGAGGGATCTGAGACCAGCAATGATAGAATTGGATACAGTGCCCAGTATTTGTTTCATGAACAAATGAAAGAAAAATGATGCATTCTTGACTCAGACCCAGGCTGCATATTTGGAATAGGTTGCACAAAAAATTTATGAGCTAGAAGTCAGGGTTTAGATATGGATGAGAAACCAGGAAATACCAAGTAGAATATTGACATTGGTCTCTCTCAACCTGCTGCTACCTTATTCATTCTCTATCACACAATCACCAGCTCTCTCCAATGTCCACTGCCAGCAAGAACAGGTGCAGAAATATGTATAGTACCTGGCACAAGCATTTTCTCTTCTAGTCTAGAGAGCTGAGAATCACAATCTGGGTCAATGACTAAGCTTTCTTAGATTCTTTTTATCCAGAGAAAATGAAAATAATTCCAAATATTAGTTAAGCATAGACAAATTTATTTTATCTCTGTTTTCTATTTTTGTTACCATTCGCAGGTTTCTGTTAGCCATAGGAGCCCCTATTCAAGGAGATATATGCCCACATTGTGACTATCCATTTTAATCCAACAGGTTTTATTCTCCAACCACTTGGCATAACAATGAGAATGGTATGCATACAATGTTATACTCACAATGTAATACTCACAAACTTCTTATATCTCTCAATCCTTCCTACCATAAAGCCAATTCTTTCCCCATACTCAGCAAACCTGCATAACAGTAATTTATCAGCTAAAGATTTTGACTGAGAGTAAATAGTGATAGTTTAGAATATGACAGATCTGGGCCTGAATCCTGCCTCTTCCATTAAAATGATCATCTTATACATGTCATTACACCTAAGCTTTGATTTCTTCATGTATAAAATAAAAATAATCATAATATCTGATAACATTATAAGTGCATCAAAGGAGATAATTCATGTAAGTTCCTATCTGCAGTGCTTAACAATAAAACAACCCATAGATGGCAGCATATTACCAGCACTCAAATCTCTTTTAAACGAAATTTTTCCTTCACTCCTTAATAATCTAGGCATAAAGGTCTATATATTTTGCCAGATCAAGTACTGATTACATTTCCCAGTTCACCTGGTGTGCTTAGAGCATACAGGAGGTGGGTGCCAATTTAGAGTAAGAAATATAGAGTAAGAGATTTGTTGGGAAATGACAAAGACTTGTCTTGACCAAACTTTAAATGGGTTCCTTTGAGCCCTCTTTTCTGGTTGTTTTTTGTTTGTTTGCTTTTTTCCTCCTGGTCCCTGGTCCCAAACCCAGATCCTTGGGCTTTACATGTTCTATGCCTCAACCACCTCAACCTCCTGAGGTTTCTTTTCAATTGTCTCATCCTTGACCCTTGTATTTGGCCTAACCATTTTAGTAAGAAGACTGGTAAGCTAGTTTAGTGAGAATTCCCTCACCCTTGCTATCTAATCATCAGGAAGAATCCTGTTAAGTCAGTTTAGCAAGAAAATCCCTACACTTGTGGCAATTTTCCATGCACTGACTCCCCCAATTTTGCTCACTGGTTCTTAATCTCTGGGTGGTCTTTTCTGTTGAGTCCAATCTTTCTCCCTTTTGGTACAGTTTTAGCACCTATCTACCACAAAGGTACCGAATAAAGTCTTCCTTTCCATTTCATCACGTGTCAGAATAATTTTTTTCTTTCACAGGAGAAACCTATGTAAGACAAGGGTGAGAGCAGGAGTAGGCAGGGGAAATGTTCAGACAAAGCTACAAGTCTAACACCTTTGAAAGAAGAGCGGGGAAGAGGATTGGAAGAACCTCAGACCACCATGTGGCTCCAAAAAAGTGTCAGCATTCCAAGAGAGAACCCCAGAATAAAGACTACCCAGAGAGGATAATTGCATTGGGTAGAAATGGCCAGACCCAAATACCCCTACTGTTATGGCAAAGCCTCCAGATGGCAAGAAGACTGACAACCGAGCACTCAAAAGGTAGAGAAAACAGCACTGTTTTACAAACCCTGGTGCTGGCCCAGGGTTATTGTTCCCCAAAGCTGAACAACCGGGGGTCTAAGGGAGCTCCTTTTATACTCTGAGGTAATGATTCACCTCCTTGGCTACATGTGGTTTCTACTGGCAGCTCTTATCAGTGATGTACAGCCGCAGAGTAGGGAGGCTATGCTTGTTTGTCCTTGATCATGATAACAGGATGTAGCTGCAATCTCTGTAAATAGGACATAGCTACAGTCTCTGTAGTACTGTGGAAAGTTCCTGGTAGACTAGCTTTTTCACTGGGGTCAGGGAAAAGGTCTTCTACCACACTACCATGTACAGTTGCCAGAGGTAGAGGAGTAGGGTGAGCACACATCCTGGGAAAGTTGTATCTTCAGCTCAAATCTCAAATGCCTGTGGCAAATCCTGATTCCTAATGGCATTACAGTTGGAGGCTAGAAGCTAATTGCACTACTCACAACAGATACTCTTTTAAACAGAGGTCTGAGCAGCTAGCCAAGTGCTCATGTTTTCTGTTCAGGTGACAGTGTAATGTAATTAAAGGTAATATATGTTAGGCCTAGCTGAGTATTTCATTAGCTGTGCAACCAAAAGGAAGCAAGTAAAATGCTCCGAACCGAGAGAATATATGCGACAGTGCCTATTCCAGGATAATCACAATAACTGTGATCATTCACTACTATAGTCCCAGGCCATGAATTCTAACACTTGTGTTATTATCAAGATTTGCTTTCCCCCTTTCTGTGTTTTCAAGGCCTAACTCTTTCACCTGCTTATAAAGCATTCATATACTCATTATGAAAGCAGTTGCTTTTTTTGTTCTATATTTTCCCACATTTAGTTTCTAATATTAATAGTTGATAACTTCATCAGTCAAGATAGGTTAGGTTTTGTTACAGTGAAAAACACCTTGATAAACACCTCTGTGGCTCAGTCATTCCACATGCCCATCAAGGGTTAGATGTGGATCTGCTCTTTGTTGATTGATCAACCTTGCCTGGAATGGTCTTGTTCACTGTGGCAGAGGGAAGAAGATATGGTGAACCAAAGATTCAGTCTTAAAATGTGTGCTAAAAAGTGACACACACCATTTGATCAAAGCAAATCTCATGACTAAGCCTTAGTGGAGCAAAAATGAATAATCCACCTATAGGATTATTCAATAATAAAATGTATGACATACCCCAGTTTTTACACCTTCAACCTAGAATATGAATGTCAATTTTGCCTTATAATGTATGTATTATGGTATTAGTATTTCAGTTTGTATAGTCAACAGAAACTAAGGAATTAACTGTTTATATCTCTGTTAAGAACTTCTGAAACTCCTTACTTGAGCTCTATCATTTGTTTGCCTTCTTATCACTGCAACACCTTAGCAAATATATTCTAAGGATATTGTGGGCTCTGTATGAAGTGCATTAATCATTCATGCCATTTTGATTGGCTCCTTTTCTTTTTGATGTATATAGCAGCCAAACAAGGTCACCACTATAAGCTTTATTACAAACTATCTTACAATTAACATTTTTTTCCCTTCTAAAATCTTACTGTGATGCATTAGTCTATGGCTTTGTAGTGGTATCTTTTTTTAGACAGGAAAAAAAGACTGTCCTGTTTCTGTGACAATCAACCATTGTTAAAGGAATTCAGAGGGGATGAATTTTTCTTGTTCTTATATCTCCCTAGTCGTAAATGTGAGATAAATCAGTATGGTCAGTGGATTAGTTCACAGCATTGACTGGTCTCAGCAATTGTTGGCATTGGTACTGCTACCAAAATTTCAAATCTACCTTTTCCTGTACTTGTCACTCACCGTTTTTCATTAGAATGAGTTTGTAATTCCATAATGATCGTGAATATGGAATATTAATTTATTGAAGTAGTGGAGGGTTTTTAAAATTCCAAAGAGTAATTTATATAATATAATGAACTTTTTTCTATTAATGTGTTCTTAGGGAATAAGTATAAGTTAAAACTTTATTATACTGTAAGAAAATATTTGAAAGATAATTGACAATTTCCTTTTTTAATACTAGCTGTCATCTCTTGATATTTCTAATTTGAAACCAGGTTTTCCAATTCTTGGATGTCATTCAAATAATAATAGAGTAAGATGAGCCCGTATTTCCATGAAAAAAAATCACACTTATTTAATATCATATAACTACTATGTGTGTGTGTCTATAGACTTACTGGAAATATAGACTTACTGGAAAAATAACAAAACATACGAGCATTTAGTTTATATCATGTGTCAAATGTGTAGGAATCAAAGGAAAATATTCCTCATTGTCAGAACCCCCACATGAGCAAGCCTTAGACCAGGGATTAAAGTTCACCTATCAGGACAGTGAATTGCCTCTAGCTCCAGCACCCAGTGGTAGAATGCATCCGGATCAATAAGGAAAGCCAACAGACAAGTCTGATGTGTCAGATGTGTAGTATGTAACCAGAACAGACCCTCCACTAAGAAACAAAGGAATGACACAGGTTGAAGAAGACCACCAATAACTTTAAAGGACAATGTCCCCTTGCCCAATCAGAAACTGAAACCTGGTCTACAGACCTCCTCTCTCCATCCCCCTTCCTCACCATGTGTGTTTTTTCCTTAAAAACTCAGGCCGCAGGCAAGGCAAATGGAGTCAGCCTCCCTTGGCTGGCTCCATCCTCTCTGTCTCTCTGCTCCCCACTAATGGACCCCCAACTTGCTTACTCGCTGCACCTGTCTGATATGTGGAGCGACCCTGAACCCACGGGGTCTGGACCTCCCTTGGTCAGCTCCATCCCTTTACCCGCTAATTAAATCTCTGCTTGCTCACTCGCCTGTGACTAAATTAACAGTAAGTACAATGAAAAAGAGAAAATCCCAAATTTAATAACATGCATATTGAGAATTTACCTTGTGGTAAATTCCTAGCAGATGGGGCAGACCAAATACATGTTTCGTGATGAGGCTTGTAATGTTGGAAGAAAGTGGAGGAGGTCAGCAAAGACTAGGAGACAGCTTATCTGCATATAGTCCTGTCTATCTAAGAAACCTATCCTTTGAGTTAAGATCTTCCCAAACTACATTCATCTCGGGGATAAGGGGCAAAAATTCATTTCTGGATTAGGAGAAGGGTGGAGGCCTAGGGGTAGCAGATGGCTGCTTTGATTAAGAAAAAGGCTAAAGTGTTAAAAAAAAAAAACACCTCCTTTGCCTGTGGGGCTGTCCTCTATTGTCCTTAGCTTCTTTGTGTCAGAGTGGAGCATTCACTTGAAAGAGATCAACTCTGAGAAATTTGGGGTGCTCTGTTTTAGCCCCTTCACAACAAGATGATCATAATTTAAATGTTTTAGCATAACATTGCTCTAATAAATATCCTAAAACTATAAATTCTCTTTGGGTAAAGAAAAGCAAATATTTAATTTTTAAAATTTTATTAAAGGAACATTATGCTATCACTTTATATAGGCTTAAAGAGTGCATCATTAAGAACATATTTTTAAACAATTAATTAAATGTTTTCTATTTATAATTTCCTTATCTCAAGCATGTGCTAGAAACAAAGTTATGATCACTTAAATCAATGATTCTGAACCATGGCTGCTCATGCCCAGGACCATCCCTGGATTTATGGATTTATTTGTCCATTTTGAGGTCCAGACATTATTGCTAACTCTTCAGGTGATTCTAAATGTGGAGTTAGGATTGAGTAACTTTATTTTATGTGCTGTTTCTCAGAATCTATCTTTGTTCCCACAATCCACTTTTGTTTCTTTAACCTTCTCTGCCAGCTTTCTGACCTAGGAATAATCAGCCAACCACTGTTAGTTACCCTGTTTTGATCCAGTGTATAGAAAGTCAAACTGCAGCTGCATGCTGGACTCTTGTCATTAACTGATGTTAAAATATCAACCCTATTTTTTTTCTCTCTCTCCATATTCTTTCAATAATTTACCAACCATTAAGCATCTCCTGTGGATTTTCTGGCTTTTAGAAGTCGGTGCTGAACAAAACACCAGGTTCCTTTTTTAGTTGGGTTGAAAGGTCTCAGTAAGAAGTCTATTGGGAGGTGTGAGAACAGACTTGGGTATAAACCTTAATTTATGTAATTTTCCTTGCTATGTCCATGAAGTAACAGCGATTAGATGATTGCTTCTTCCCGTGTTTCCTCCCAGGCTCTTAAAATACTAAGTATTACTAATCAAAAACAGTAAATTAGTTTCAGTGAAACTGCCACTGTTTATTCTCAGACACATTACCACAGAAGGTCTGTTGCAAATGTAACATCTGTGTTTCACTAAAAGAGAAGGTAGGAGTACCATGACTACTAATAGCTCAGATCATTGTCATGTTGTTTTGTTTTGTATTAATAACGCTTTCTCACTAGCTTTGTCAAATTGCAGAAATCTCCAGAAGTGAAATAAATTTTGGAGTCATAAGTATTATATGTCTCATTATAATAGGAGAAACAAAAAGTCTTCAAAGTAATTTGATTCCTAATTTTGTGAGATTCAGTAGAGATTTCCTGTGGAAACAGAATATACTCTCATTTTCTTGTGAGCTGAAGCATACACAATAGTACCAGCTGCTTCCGTTTTCTTACACTGAACAATGTCTTCACATACTGCGATAGAAAACAGCACTCTCGGGCATATTAAAGTCATTTGTAAATTGTTGAAGGCAAAGATCACAGCTAGGAGTACACTTCCCAGAATGTATTGTTATTAGGAGTTAGGCTTATTAAGTCACTTCCTGCTACATCAATGAGATTCTAGTCTTATACATTGGTATTGTGAAAATATAAAATAACAAAATACTAAACCATACTCTTCCTGGCTACTTCAGTAATTGTCAGAACAAGCCCTTTAGCCAGAACTGTGAAATCTAAATAAAATATAGGCTTTCATCAAACCAATATCTAGAATATTGGCTACATTTATTTCTCAATAAAATCATAAAAGACTCACCTAAATTCCTACTGTATGTGACACAGTGCTGCTCAATCAAAGGTAGAAATTTTCCCTGTTATTTATTTTGTGGCATCAGTCATCTGATATAAGTGGTGGTGTTGGGGTTGGGGAGAGGCCTCTCATCATCATTTTCTACCTTCTGAAAGATATTATCTGATTTGAAGAGGAAACCATGTCTTAGATGAAAGAACTACAGACAAATAGAAAAAAATCAACACTTGAAAGTCTCCAAGTGCCACACCATGGTGGAATAGATCTATTACCTCAAGCCAAGCAAAGT
Source organism: Solenodon paradoxus (assembly GCA_004363575.1). Lineage (NCBI taxonomy): Eukaryota > Metazoa > Chordata > Mammalia > Eulipotyphla > Solenodontidae > Solenodon > Solenodon paradoxus. Next base: position 31,243 of record RJWH01004027.1, on the reverse strand, counting down.
CCACATACATCCCAAGGACCTGGATTTACATCCTGGGACTGAGGTGGAACACCCAAGCTGGTCAACTAAATAAAAATAAAATAAAATTCTTCTTTCTTCTCTCCCTGCCTTCCTACTTGCCTTCATCCCTGCCTGCACCTTCCCTTGAAAGAACAAACAAACTCAAGGTTAAAATTGTATCTGCAGCCCATAAACTTACTCTTTCCATCCCATCTGACAGTCAGAATTTAGCTCTTTTCATCGGCATTCAGTTTTAATGCATATTGCAGCAATACAAACAATAAACACATGGAAAGGGAGAGAAAACACACCACTTAGAACCAGAGGTATGATTTAATTATCGTGCATCAGAAAAGCCAAAAGCCAATTTCACTCAATAAAACAGTGGACATGATGGGGGGCTTTGGGGTTTTGTGGCAAACAGTTCAAGACAGTATTCTTGAGCATTAAAGTGCAGTTTTGTAAATTTATTAGAGAAAATGGAGTCAAAAGAAAGGAAAGTCATGACAAAGAGTTCTGCTGGGCAGAAAAGGCTGCCCTGATTGCTCTGAGCTAACTAAATCTCTACTCTTGGGAGGAAGCTTTTGAACTGACCAACTTTCCAGTGTCTATAATTAGCAAGAAACTAGGAAGGAAGGAAGTTCAAAGAAGAGCTTCAAAGGAAGTTCAAAAGCAGAAATAGTGAGGGGATTTTCCAGGAAGTTCTCCAGGTCTATGAAGTAGCCTCAGGCATTCTGGTGATCCAGATCCTGGTTGAATTGGGAAAAATATTAGATTGATGAATGGATTAAAGAAACTTTCCCAGAGGGTTAATGAGATGAACTTTGGTTTCTAGTACACAGGAGCCAGTCTGTCAGCTGTGGCTCAGGGCATTCCAAGGTCCCCCATGATCTTTATTGGTCTGGAAGGTCTTGGTCTAAAAAGAAAACCTAGAGATGCTGCTTTGGGCCCTGCATTTCCCCTACAGTTGTGTAACTTTTATAGCCTATGATTATTTCACTGCAGAAGAAAAGAGATGTTAATGTGATTATACACATGTCACAGTAACTATTATATCTAACATGAGACTATAATATTTTCAGTGTTCAGACAAAATACTAAAGAAAAATAATTATATTTTTTCTTACTAAGTCAGTAGCTCCTTTTACATAATAGTAAACTGAAAATGATTATAAAATATAGTTTCGGTCAAGGATTTGGAAAGCCCTCTAAATTGATCTTCAGGTATTTATGCTGTTATGGATTATGGGAAAAATTTGTAATGCACACAAAATACAAAGGACTTTGAAAATGCAAGTATATGATATCCAATTAAGAAGATTCACATATAATGTTCTCTAAATTGGTACCCAAAGATCATGACAGTTTTGAGCTAAGGTAGGTTAACTCTCCTCATTGTACAGATAAAGAAACTCAACTTACATAGGTCAAATGACTTTCACAAAATATACAGCAGTCAGCAAAATGACCAGAATGAAAACCCACATCATTCAGTTGAGTGATATGTTTTCACCTAAAATATACCTCATAGAGAAGAAACTGAAAGTCACACATAATTGTCATCCACAAAATAAAATACAATGCCTTTAAATATAGACATAATCTTATTTTAAAAATTGATGTTTTTCTCATTAGACAAAATACATTAAATGCAGGAAAGTATAAAAGTGACAATTAAAGCTACCTAGTTACAAGTGTGATTGTCTTGTATATACTTCAAAATTTTTTTCTTTCAATCTAAGTCCTTTTACCTTTTAAAATAAAATTTGTGGAGGTGTAATTTATTCACTTGTTTATTTTTTAAAGTGCTTTCTCTTTCTCTTCCTTCCTTTTATTTTTTTAAGAGAGGAAGAGAGAGAAGGAAAAAGAATTTTTTTTTTAGTGAAGAGGGGAAGCAGAGGAAACACTTATACTTATTTATTTAGGTACCTACCCCCAACCCTGACCTGGGATGGCAAACTCAGGCCCTCAGATTTACATGGTCTACACCCCAACCTCCAGCTTACCGCCTGAGCCATAAATTTTGTCCAAAATATACATGTATATAACTACCACCAATTCAAGATACTGAGTATTTCCATCACATAAGAATATTTTCTTTATTCATATTTGCAGTCAACTCTCGCCATTATTCCTATCCTCTGTTTCCTATCTCCATAAACTAGCTGTAACTATTCTCAAATTTTGTAATAATGGAATCATACAATGTCTTCTCATGTCTGCCATCTTTTATACCATAAAATGCTTTTGAAATTCATACATGTTGTTGAATATATCACTGGGTAATATTCCTTATATGGATATACCACATTTTGTGCATTCACTGTTGTTAAACATTTTAGTTATGTCCAGTTAAGAATTACTATAAATAGGATGCCATGAATATTCATATGTATACATATTTTTATGTAAACTGATTCTCATCTGGGATTTGTCTGCTATTTCCTCATGATTAGAATTATTTGTAGCTCTTGCAGGGTATAACATCTTGTCCATCTCTTCTTCATTGATAATGTTAATTTTGAATACTGTCCAAAATTTCCAATGTATGATTACTATTTTTTTTCTACCCTTGAAACTCATAAGCAATCTGTGAGGAGAATACTTCACATTTATGAAGATAACATTCTCCTCATCAAAACTTCCTCCTGGATTCAGTATTCATTAGTAATTCTTGACTGATCCAAATTTTTACCATTACCTTTGCAAAATGATGATTTTCCAACTCCAGTGTTCTCTCCATATTACTAGTCAGTCTTCAGCATTTTATTATGATTGGGTTCTCCCACTCCATCCTATACTTCTTCATTTATTTATCTATTTTATTGCAGACTTATGAATTTCTATTTTATCGATGGTTCATATGGTTTATAATTATTTTGATGCTCAAATTTTAAATTTGGCCAGTTGGAGCCCTGTAAAGCTGATTTCTATGTCTTCATAAATTGATTCTTCAATTTTTTTTTTAATCTTTCTTTACTTGCAGGCATAACAGGATGCTCCAGGCTCACCCGGTATCCACTTAGTCTAATTCCTGGAATTGACCATTCCTCCAAGGAGTACGAATTCTATCAGAAACTCAGAAATGGTATTTGAGATTTACATCTGCATGCTATGTGTGCTCATTGTTCCTGAGGTGACTTTGCTATTTGAGCTTTTTACTAAGTAATGCTAGAAAAATATGCTTTTATATATACATATGAAGGGGTTAAAGCAGAGCACCCCAAGTTTCTCAGAATCAGTCTTTTGTGAATGCCCCACTCTGACACAAAGAAGTCAATGACAATAGAGAACAACCCCACAGGCAAATGAGTTCTTCTAACCCTTTAGTCTTTTCCTAACCAAAAAAAAAAAAAAAAAAAAATCTGCCACTGGGGCTCCACTCTTCTCCTAAATCAGAAATGGTCCCATATCCCTATTCTCTAGAAGAAAGTATTTTTGAAAGTCTTAATCCAGAAGTTATTTTATCTGTAAATAGCCCTCTCTATATAAGGAACTTATCTCCTAGCCGCTGGTGACTTTCCCCTCTCTCCTCCAGGTTTTATTTTCATGCCTCAACTGAGTATATAAATCTCTGCTGTTTCAGCTACCTTAGAATTTACTTCCATAGAAATTCTCCATATGTGTGATATTAAATTTGAGCTTTTCTCTTACCAATCTGCCTAACGTTAGCATGTTTATTTGCCCAGCTTGTAAAGAATGTCATAGAAATGGAAGAGTTTTTCTTTTGGCCCCCACAATTTGGCAGGACAACCCCAGAGGAACCTCAAAAGTTTGGAAGCTGCTTAGTCCCCAGGATGGTTGCAGAGGTTCTGAGAACCAGGACTATTGACAAAGCCGGCAGAAATTGGTAAATATGCTTACTACTTCAAGAGTCCTGATCTCATTCCCTCTACAGACATCCAGAGGAAACAAACAGTGAGATATCTTGTTTTTTCCAAATTGATTAGTAGGAAAAAACTTGGGGAGCTAGCTTCTTGGGTTTGTACAACTCATTTTGGTTTGAGCACATTGTTATTGATTTTCAATAATTCTGTGGTTAAGAAGTAGAATTCCTTTGGTAGATCTGTTTTTTCCCTGCTTCATTGTTTTCTGTCTCATGGACTCTCACCCCAAAGAAGCTATTTGATTCCCTATTCTTTTCTTTCCCATCTTCCTCTTGAGATTTTTGTTTTTAATCTTCATTGCCAGAATTTACTGTCTAAAACCTTCTTAAGGAAGTGAGATCTGTCCATGTGCATGTTTACTGTGTTTATCTCAGGTCATTTCCACTCTGAGATTCTGTTATGTATATTGTTATAATGGGAGTAAGTATTTTGGATCTATGGTTAAACTAAAGTGCTTACTAGTTTTGATTGAGTCACTATAGAATTGGACTTTTAAATTAAAAGAAAAATTTTAGAGAGCTTCCAACCTAAATTTGGTTTATTGGTGCCTTTATAAAAATAGTAAGTTGGAAAGAAAATGTAAAGAAAGAAAGAAAATGTTGGTCAGCCTTAGAAAGTTAAAGATTATGGCCTTGCTTTAGAAATTCCTATTTTGCTGGGCTGATAACACTAAAGATGATTTAAAGTTATAATGGTCATTAGGAGATTTGAGTTCCAAAAAACCCTTGGTTATAAAAAAAAAGCCGAGAGTTGAGAGAAAAGATATTGAGTGAGACACATATTCTATTGCTATTTAAAAGTTCTCCAAGAGATATAAGAACTCCAAATCTCTAGAATTCTGACTTTGAGTGCCAATAGACTTTTAGAAAGAAAACAAGCGATCAAGATCTATTCTCCCTTTCTTGTCCTCCTTATGCCACCCCCCCAACTCCTAACCATCTTTGAAATTTGCTCTTCATATGAAAGAAAACCATGGGGTTAGATGAAGTATTTTCTTTCCTGTATCTCAGAACTTGGTATCAGAATATGGTCAAACACAGATGTGAATGGAACTTTGAAGTTAGAAGTCAGTTAGCTAGTCCTCAGGGAATTTGTTCACTCTGAAAAAAAAAAAATGTTTTGGCCAAATTAGAGAATGAATCCAGAGAGTGATAGAATACTTTCTGGCCTTTTTCTTAAGCTAAGGCAGATAAAAATCTGAATTAGAAGTTTAAAAGGCAACTCCATCCCTGAATAAGATAAGAAATTGAAGAAAAAAAGAGCAAAAAAGGAGTTGGTTGAAAATCTAAACACCTATTCCACTTGTTATTTCTTTTATAACAAGTGAATCTTACTTTCTCTGGCATGTGGCTATAATTTTGAAAGAAAAGTGAGAAGTGTTCTTTGCATAATTGTCCCTGTTTGTATGCGTTATAAATGCTATATAGTATTGCTAGAATTTGTTTATGTCATTGGATAATGGAAGGTTTCTTCATAAATTACAAAATTCAGACAGAAACAAACTAAACATTTCTTTAAATTCAAATGATCTAGGAAATTTTTAATAAATAAAAACTAGATAAATTTTTTTGATTTAACTTACAAGGGCAATCTCTAGAATATTTAATTGAGTATAAATTAGATAAATCTTACAGTAAAGTAAATGTTTGTAGTCTTTCTGAAAGAGAATGAGAGAAGATTGTTAAGAAAAGTAAAGAAAGGATTATATCAGACAGAACAAGTTTGCTAGTGTAATTCCAGACTGTTTGCTTTGGAATTCCAATCCTTGGAAAGACAAAATTTGATTTGGTTATTAAATTCTGGTGGATGTTTAGCATAATTTGACTCCATTTTGAGTCTGTTATTTCTCTTTTAGCATTACTTGAGCAGTGTTTTTTTCATATCTGTGGGCTAAAATTGCCCAGAAGTTTTACTGAGCTAAAGCATTGAGATTTGCTGAGTACCTAACTAGAAAAATAACTTATTTGGTCTCATGAAATTTTGAGAAGTCATAACAAAATCAAGATGAAGCTTTTAGTAAGCCCTCATCCCAAATCTAACTTGATCCTAGGGATGTCAACCTAGACTTTTCTGGTAAGGAAATTACCTAAATGGATATCTCCAGCAATAGATTTTATAAGTCTCTCAAATATGTTTAGTAACTTAAAACTGTAAAGAGCTTTACTTGTTTATATTAAATAATAAGAATTAACTAAAAATTTTTAGATTATACTACTGAGATTTTAATTCCTGAACATATGTCAACTTCTGGCAGGAAAACTAAGAGATTGGTTTTATCAGTATATGTATTATGCCACCTTGAAAAACTTACAATGACAAAGTCCCCTGATCTGGAAAAATGCTGAAAAAATATTTTGTTTAAAATTATGAAATTAAGGTTGTAAGGGTTAAAAATTCCTTCTTAATATAAGAAATTAAAATTAATGAAAATAAGGGAAATATATTTACATGCAAAGAAACTAAAATGTATGTTAAGAGAATGAATTTTAAGCTAAAACAGGTTATTCCAATATATGGTCAGACTGGGTAAAATCAAATGAATTTAAAAATAAGTTGTATAAGATGTATATGTAAAATCAAATACTAAGATCTTTCATCTGCAAAAAAGAAAAAACTATTCTTAAATTGTGGTCAATTTTTGATAATAGATTGCAAATTGTTTAAGAAGTCTACCAGAAAAAAATGTGTGCCTCAAAGCAAATTATCTCTTTTTATAATAAAAGTGATGGCAAGATCTGAGTCTTATCAGAACTATATGACTCTGGGTCAATAGGTAATTAAACATTGTTTCATTACTGTGTTGTAAAACTCAACTCCCAAAATTTCCCCCAAATTGAATTCTGAATGAAAAAACTTTTTAAAGAAAACTATTGGAAATCTTAGAGCACTCCTAAGGTATCCCATATAAAGAAATTATCTCTTTGCGGAAGGAGAGATATTAAACAAATTTGGTTCACTTGGTATGGTGAAATCTTTTGGGAAGCATTGGCAAAATAAAAAGTAATGCTCAATTATCTTAGCATATACTCATGTGGAAGGCTAATGGTAATAAGTAAGTTTTAAGAGCTATATGAAATTTCTAAAAATTAGGCTACCATATTTCCTTGAGAAAAAGAAAAACCCAGGACAAAAAGGGGACAGGGTTATGCATTGATCATTAAGGGGAGGAATAAGGTAGAAGGAGCCAAGCAGGAGCAGAGCAGCCAGCCCCCAAAAAGTGCTAGGCAATGCCCATAGGTGATCACATAGTAATGACGAGTGGTCTGGTGGAACTTAACCTGCGACTTGATCATGCTGCGGTGTTCTGCTGCCTTTGAAGAAACAGATTCACATGGGTTGAGGGATCCTCTTCCCATGGCTCCTGTTTCGTCACAGGGGGCGGGACCAGCAATGGAGCTCTGGCCCACTGCAGTCAGCACCAGCAAGGGCCGTCTTTAATGTGGGATAAAAAGGGCAGCTGCTTTGGGGGCCCATCAGCAGACTGGTCCTAGGGCAACTCAACTGCTCCTTTTGCCCTCTGTTAAAGATAGGTATGCCCATTTATTGAAAATAGGACAAAAGTGACATATTAAAATGACAGGACAGACAGGAAATATGAAAAACATGGTAGTGTCCTGTTTAAAACTGTACATATGATCAGACTACTAAAAAGTCAAATGTGTTTGCTTACTATTCTGGCCATTATTTTTTTTTAGAAAAAGAAGGAAGCAAGCAGTAATGAAGGCAGGCCGGCAGCAGGCAGGAAGGAAAAGAAAAGAGGAAGAAGGATTTTATTTATTTAGCTTATTTTAGTTGTTTCCCGGGTGCAAGGTTGCAAACCTGATTCCTTAGGTTTTATATGGACTACAGCCTAAGCCTGCGCTTAACACCCGAGCCACCAAGGTACACCTCTAGTCGTAAATATCGTATACCATAAAATCAAGCATACTTTGTTAATTTTATTAGGATTATATTTTAACCATGGTCATTTTTCAAGTTTTTGCAATTTATAGAAATTATTATTTACTAATGCTTTTCATGTTCAGAGAGATTCACCGAAAGGACTGACAAGTTTATCATAAAGCTGAACTGGGTAAGCAATTGCAGAAATTATGGAAAACTGGATTCATAAATCTGCTAACAGAGATCAAGGTCATGAATTAATGAACACACCGTGGTGGCCTAGTAATCTAGTACATCCTGGGAGAAGTCCCACATACATCTCAAGGTCACCAATTCAAGGCCCGGGACCAGGGGTGGGGGAGCAGACAAGCAATGTGAACAACTAAATAAAAATAAACAAAGTGCTTCTTCTGCTGCTCTCTTCCTACCTGCCAACTTGCCTGTATTCTTGCCTGCACCTTTCCTTTAAAAAAATAACAGTAATAATAATAATAATAATGATAATAATAATAATAATAATAATAATAAATTAAATAAATGGAACAGAATGAACTAATGACAATGAATAAATATTTCTGTGAGTTTTGACTGAAAACACTAAATGTTCTTTTATGCTCTGAGAGATTAAGAAAGTTCTTTTTCTCTTTTAAGTAACTAACTTGCAGCAGTCTGGGAAATTGCATGTTTTATTAGCAGAAATGGATATTTGTTTTTCTCTCTCTGATACCATGATGATATGAAAACTTTTAACTGTTGTTTCTGAAGTCGTGCACTGGAGATGGAATACCTAATATGAGCTGTTACTAATCTTCTGAATACATGATAACAAAAAATATTCATAAAATTATGTCATTCTCTTTCATCCTTTCTACCGTACTTCTCTATTATATATTCTGTGTTACATTTTGTGATCCAACATAGGTATGCTTTCTTATTTATCCACTTTCATATCTAAATGGTAGCATAAGTTTATAATCTTTTGCACTTTGACTTTTTACTTGATATGATCCCCTTGGAAATCACTCTGTGTCAGTCACAGAGATTTTCCTCATCTGCTTTATAATTGCATAGTACTCACCTGTGCATATGTGAGCAAAGTTTCTTCAAGCTCTCTATAAACTTGGGCATCTAAGGGGTTTCCAGTATTTTGCAATTACACAAAATGTTATCATAAATAAGCTTGGTCACATTTATTTAAAAATATTTATTGGGGTAACTTTCATTTACAAAATAATATAAACCCATATGTGCAGGTTCACCATTCCTCAAATATATGACAACACACCACCAAATTACCAGAAGTCCTTCTTCATTGTCCATTGGTCCCTGCCACCGCTTACCCCCACCCCGACCCTGTTCCCACCTGGTAACTTCAGTTCTATTCTCAATGTCCAAGGGTTGATTTTTGTTCAATCTGTTCCTTTGCTTTTCTTTGCTTTGTTTTTTCATATTCCACATAGGAGTAAGATCATTTGGTATTTGTCTTTCTTCTACTAACTTATTTCACATAGCATAATCCCCTCTAGTTCCATCCATACTGTGAATGACAAGATTTCATCTCTTTTAAGGACTATGTAGTATCTCATTGTATATGTATCACATCTTCTTTATCCATTCATCAGATGATAGGCACTTAGGTAGTTTCCAATTCTTGGCTTTTATATGTAGTGCTGTGATAAACATGGGGGTGCATAGATCTCTGTGAATTAGTGATTTTGTGTCTTTTGGGTAAATATGCAGAAATGGGATGGAGGGATCACATAGTGGGGTCATATGTATTTTAGTATTGTTGGAATTGTATCTTCAGGGTAAATTTTGAGAAGTAGGACTGTTCAAAGGTAAATACGTTTTTATTAGATATTACTAGATTCTTCTCCATTTGCAGCTGTATAATTTTGCAGAACTATCAGCAATGTATCAGAGTACCTGTTTCCTCCATCCTCTGCTTGAAATTTATTTAAAATAATATCTTCGTTAAGATGATGCTGTTGAAGGATAGGCCTCCCCAAGACATGTCACTTTGGCATGTGGATTATTTGGAGTTAAGATCAATAAAGGTGTTTTAGGGTCAAGAGAAACTTTTACCACTCCCTTAACTGACTTAGAAAAATGAAAATTGGAGGTGTTACCCAGATTTAGGGTTATCTTTAGAGATAACCTCGCTATCAGAAAAACCTATCTATATGTCAGGGTAAACTTAAAATTATGGAGCACCTGGTCCATTTGTCACGTGAATTCCCCTCCTTTCTCCTTGAATCCCCAGACCCCTATCACATTTCTTAACTCAAAATAAATACCCTTATTTTGTTCTATTTACTTTAGAATTTATATCCATGTAAACTCTCCATATGTATGTAATTGAGTTTATCTTTTGCTCATGCTAATCTGCCTGATATTAATTTGGTTACCTGAGAAGTCTGAGACAATCCCACACGAGTAGGGAGAAATTTCCTTTCTGCTCTTAATCTGTTAACATATTATTTACCAATTTAAAAATATCACACTGTACCACAGACATTTTCATAAGTCATTAAAGCCCATTATGAGTATGATTTTAGGTAGTTGCATTACAGTTCATGAAAAACCATACCATAATTTTTTTTCACTTTTGGACATTTAGATTGTTTCTAGATATTACTATTTTATGTTGTTACAATGAACATTTTAGTGGTATAATAATTTACCCATGTTTAAAGCTCTGTCACTGACTAGATTTATAATATTTCACTCAGCATCCTCATTTTACACATGAAGTACATTGAAACTGGAGATTTTTTTTAACTCATATATTTGAGACATTCATATGTTCTATGAGACAACTTTACCAGAAATATTTTGCTAAAATCACATCACTTACACAATAAAGTCTTTGTCAAGTACAGTCATTAATGCAGTGGAGAAGAGAGTAAAACTTTAAAAGTATCAACTAAAGCAACTCTCCTGCCCTTCACAAATAATTCAGAATCTTTTTTTTCCTTCATCGGAGAGTTCTGGGTTTAGTGCGCTTTAAGGTTTTAATAAAGAGCTTCAGTATGATTGCCAAGTACTTCAAGTGTTCTCTGAGTGCACTTGGTGTTTGCAAGGATTTTCATTTTATGGATTACTTTGCGCAGTGATTTGAGAAACTAAGTGCTTTGCTTTAAGTACCTAAAGTTACAATACAATCTGCATTGAAAATGTGTGGCCTTCTTATCTTAGCATAGGTCACTCTTCTAAGAAGCAAGTTGAACCTTTTATAGAACTTGCGTTTTCTCTAGAAGCAGCACGCTCTGAGAGTGGATTTCCTACTTCCATTAAAACTGCAACATAAGTGTGGAGAATGGAGGTTCTCCCTGTGGACACAATCATTTTACAAGCTACCAAATGCTGGCATTAATGCTGACAATATTGTACAGGTCCTGTTCAGCAACATAACTGTCCTTCCCTTTGCTGCTGACACATCAGGCCTCCAGCCTCCTATAGTGTTGTGCTCAATAAGACACCCTTCATTTAAAGCCCACTGGTGCTTTTGCCTCAGATTCTGCTTGGTGCCTGACTACACCTGAGCTATGAATTTTTTTGGTCTACAGCCCAATTTTGTTTGACAAAGGATCTGCCAACTTCAACCCACTTTGCTTCACCAGTATAACTACAAATTGCATGTTTCTTGACATATAGTGCTATCCATAGCATAACACTGACCTATTTGCATCTGGCCACATTTGGACCCAGGTTGTCAATTTCTACCAATCACTCATTATCATGAGATGGAGGAATTCACATACCAACTACATACTCCATCCAGCTGACAAAGGAATTCATAACCACTGGCTCCAGAACCTGAGAGTAACTGTCCCAATCAATATTAATATTATAGGCTCAAATGTTGACCTTAAGATGTTTTGTTAAGATTTGGTGCCCAACCCACACTTTTTCCTGAGTCAAGTGAATTGGACTCTTATATCTATTTTTTAAAGCCAAGGTCCAATTAGTACGCCTTTACCAAGATAAAGAAAAAAGAAGACATTTTTACTTCTCCAACTCCCCACCCGCTCCACACTCACATAGTTGCCTACAATGTAATTACATTCTCATAATGTGTCTTCTCACAAACTAAACTCTACTCCTCATGGATGATAAATGAATCTTATACATGTCTTTGCCCGTGCTCGCGGGTCTAGCACACAACCTGGAATAAAGCAGTTTGCTAATTACTTTCTTTAAATGATTAAGTCATAAATGAGATGAATTCCTTTGAAGTCTTTGTTACCAAAGACAAATAGATGTTCAAGAATTATATCCAAGCTTAAACAGTTTTTAAAGAACTAAAGCAAGAGGAATATAAGTATCAACAAAACTTGAAGCTCCTGTCAGCAGGATGTCAACTTAATGACTATAAGCACATACCTTAAGATGTTTAGAAACGAAAGAATGATCCCAATTGGCCAGTTCCATGTAGGTTTAAATATACATGTGTCGATTGAGTTTTCTTAGGAGAAGATAGTTACAGAAGTGCTCAATCATATTTTCTAGTGGATCTATATTATGGACTCATGCCCTTAATTGTGTCAGTATTCAAGTAATACAAATTTGGAAGTATTACTGTTGGAAATAGATGGAGGTTTCTCTTGGGGATAATAGAATACTATTATGGTGAATAGCAATGAGGTTTGAAGTCATGCATTAATTACGGAATTTATGAACTCTCAACTCTGGAAATCCTGATAAATTGTAGATGCATCCACAATTTGTAAAAACTCTTGAATACTTTTCTTTTCTTCTGTTTTCTCTTTCCATATAAGACTATAAAATTATAAGCTCGTTAAGGATTGGAACTCTATTTTTGTATCTTTGATAGTAAGTACATGCTATGTTAGGCGTCTACAAATCTATTATTGATTGCTGTATTCGTGGTTTGAAGAAGTAAATAAAAAGACTAAACACATAGGAATTCTTTATAAAGTTGAATAGAGTAACTGGTATCAGATTTACCCTCTTATGAAGTACTATAACACTTGACAAAGTATTTGAGGCAACTCTCTAGAGGTATTGAAATTTTGATACTTAACAGAAGGTGAACACACAGGATGAGCCACTTTTCAATCTGGCTTTCTAGCTAGAGTCAGAACAGGGGAATGGAGCCCAACTGGTCTAACAGGAGAACCAGTACAAATGATTATTACCAGAAATAATGGATGCCAGAACACTATGAAGCAATGTATTTTTGAGTAGTGGAAGAAAAAAAAGCCCTGTTGATTAAGAATTTTGAATCCACTGAAAATATCCTTCAAAACAGGATGATAGAAGAAAACAAGAAAAACCCTTATGACCCTGCGTTAGGCAAAGATTTCTCAAGTATAACACTGGTACAAGAAGAGAAAACTAATCAGTTGACTTCATCAAAATTAGAAATGTCTGCTCTTTGGAAGATACTTATAAGATGATGAAATGACAAACCACGAAAAATATTTTAAATAATACACCTGAGAAAGAACATATATCCAAAATATGTTAATCAAAATTACTTCACCAGAGAAGATTAACAGATGGAAAATGAGTACATAAAAAGATGCTCAATCTCATTTATCATTAGGGAAATACAAATCATGATGAGATAATACTGTTAACCTATTTAAATGCCAAAAACAATAATTCTGATAAGCAAAAGTAATGCTGTGAAGCAACTGGAAATGCATTGTTAGGGTGGATGTTAAATATCACAGTCACTTTGGAAAAGTTTAGTGGTTTCTTATAAAGTTAAAATATCAGCTATGAATTTATACAAATGAAATAAAAATGAATGTTCACACAAAAATCTGCCCACATGTGTTTATAGTGGCTCTATATACAATAACTAAAATTTGAAACAACACAAGTGTTTCTCAAATGTGGAATGGATAAATTGTGGTATATCTACAGGATGATAGCATAAAAAGCTTAGCATAAAAGGAATGACTTAGTAAAGTATGCAATGATTTAGATATATTACAAATGCATTATGTTAAATGAAAAAGTCAGACTCAAAAGGCTGCATAGAGTATGGTTTAATTTATATGATCATCTGGAAAAGTCAAAACAATAGGGAAAGAAAATAGATCAGCAGTTGCTAGTAACATAGTAGGAGGATGAGTTGACTTCAAAGGATCACTTGGGAATAATTTTGAGTGATGGCAGTGTTCTCTTAAGAAGATATTTAACTATAAATTCGTTAAAGATAACAGAATGGTGCAACTAAAAGTCATTTAATTTTACTTTACATTTACTTTATAAAATGAAAAAATATGGCAATCCCTGGTGGAGCAGTGATTAGGTCTCCAAAGGAACAAAGAATTTAGCAGAGTTCAAGTCTTAGTCCCAGGGGCAAACAACCAGTGTGATTAACTAAACAAAAAATAATAAAGTACTTCTTCCTCTTCTTTCTTCCTGCCTTCTTGCCTATTCACTTTCATTCCTGCCTGAAGCTTTCCTTTAAAAAAATAGGTACAGTTTCAGATAAATAAAATTTGAGAAACTTTGATTGTTGCTACCATACCTGACATCTAAAAGTAACTGAATTCTTCAGGTTAAGTATTAATGATATTATGGGAAAATTCAAATCTGTAACAAAAAAATGAAAATCAATAGCAAATGTGGATTATATATATATTCATATATGGTTAAATACAAAGTCTGTCAAGTTTTATTTTCTTTTAGTTTTTGTATTTCTTTATGACACAATTTATTTTAAAGCATACTTAAAATATTTCATTTAGGAATTTTTAACATATGCAGAAGTTAAAGATATATGATTAAATAGCACAAAATATAGAATTATACTGTGCTGCTGAGGGAAACATTTTCCCCTATACCTCTCAGTTCCTTTGGCTAGTCTAGTTATTAAATTGACACAAAGCAGATTAAAGGAAGAAAAAAAAATCTCATTTTGTGTATGGAGGCTCACATACATGGGACATGTGAAACAGGTAACTAAAATAGTAACCTTATATCCTCTTAGAAAAAGAAACAATAAATTTGTGAGGAACTGATAAGATAATGAAAATTTAGATTTCAGTATTTAGTAAAAACTGAGAAGAGTTTACACAGGCTAAACAAGCTCTCAAATTCCTTGTTTCTGTTGATAAGGATGTCTTTCCACCTTCTGATGCAGGGAGGGTGCCTTTCACATGGAAAATTTATTTCCTGCTTTCAAGGAGACAGAGGATCAGAATGCCATTCATGTATTAGCTGTTTATCAAGTAAATTTAATTCAAAATAATCAATATGCCACTTGGCACATTTTGGAGTCACCTACCTTTAATCCCAAATAACTCTTTTAAATGCATTTAATTTTATAAAAACAGTATGAAATTAATTCTCAGTAGACTATGATAAATTAGAAATAGATATTATAATCTAAGAAAAAGTTATAAAAATAGGACAAATAGGTAGGTATCAATTAAAATTTAATACTGCACATAAAAAAGACAAAGATTATTCAAATAACACAAAATGTAGTTAATGAGGTCAAAAGAAACAATGTATTGAACAAACAGAAAACAAATAGCTTAGAAAATAGACAAAGTGAACCATATAAAAAAAACTTTTAATTCATTAGGAAGACATCACAACCCTAAAAGTAAATGCACCAAATAATAGTTATAAAAATAGATAAAGAAAAAAATTGACAGAACTAAAATAAGAAACAATGACTATTATCTAAAATACTAGAAATAACAAGTATTGGCCAGGATGAGGAAAACAGGGAATCCTTATGCACTATTTGTGGGAGTGAAAATTAATGAAACCATTTTGGAAGGCAGTATGGAGATTCCTCAAAAAATTGAAAATAGAAATTCCATATAATTCCATTATCCTATGTCTAGGTATTTACCCAAAAACCACAAAAACATTAATTCAAAGAGATATGTGCACCTTCATGCTTATTGCTACATTATTTATAACAGTCAAGAGCAGAAAACAACATAAATGCCCATCAATAAATGAGTGAAGATGTGATATATATGTGTATATATATGTACATATATTATATATGTATATACACAACACACACACATACACACATATGCAATGGAATAGAACTCAATAACATGGATGGACCTAGAGGGAATTATGCTAAGTGAGGTAAATCAGAAGGAGAAAGGCAAACATTGTATCCGTTCATTCATAGATGGAATATAGAGAAACCAAACAGACAAGTGAACCAAAGTAGAGTTTAATTTATAGAATCGAATTAGTGATTATTAAAAAGAAAGGGGTTAAGAGTGGGCAAATTGGGTGCAAGGAGTCAACTACAGGATGAAGGATAGACTTAAATTCCAGATGGTAAAATTAATGTATTATATAAAGATATTGATTTACAATGATGCACACCTTAAACCTAATAATGATATGATACAATGTTCCTTCGATAAAATAACTGATTTAATTAAGTTTAAGAATCAAAAAAGAAATGCATGAAGTCTCAGTCATAGGTGGTGATTTCATTACCTCACTCAGTAATTGATAAAACAAGTAGACAAAAGATCATAAGACTGAAGAATATTTAAACAATACTATCAACTATTTCAACTTTAATGATATTTATAGACTTTCTTATCAATTTCTGAACATACTTTTTTCCATGTTCATATGGAATTCCATCAAGATAGATTATATGCTGGGAAATAAATTTGAAGACTTAACACTTGCAGTTTACTCTCTTAACATAACAACATTAAATTAGAAATCAATACTAAAATAGCTAGCAGATGTTCCATATTTTAGAATTTAATTAAAGCTCTGAAATAACCCACGGATCAAATAATACACCACAAAGGAAATTAGAAAATAAATAAAACTGAATTCTAATGAGGATATAGAAGATCAAAATTTTTGAGTTGTTAATGAAGCAACACTTAGAGAGAAATTTATACTATCACATTCTTTTTTCAATTATTAAACTTGTAGCTTTATTCAGGTTTGATTTTAACAAATATGTTCAGGAGAGAACCCACAGAAAAGGGTGAAGCCCACAGAGACAGGGCCCTCCTAGAGATACCCGAGGAGAGAGCAAGTACCCTCTCCTCTCTTCTTCCCTCCCCTTCTAAGTAAGATTTAAAATCAATTACTGTTTCCATTTTAAAAGGCTTAGAATAATTTTTAAAACAAATAAGAAAGGAAAAAAATAATAAAAAGAAACAAAAAGCAAAGAAAAAAGCCTTAGACTACCTAATTTTGGAGTATTTCTATAATGTTACGGCATTGAAATATTGTTGTAAACAAATATCTCAAAAGACCACATTATCCAGAAATAGACTCGTACATATACAGTGAATTTATTTTCAAGAAAGAGCTCAATGCAACTCAAAGGAGAAAGGAACAGAAACAAACTGGACTGAAGAAACTTAATAAATATACAAAAATATTAACCTTAATTCCTTCCTGGCACAGTATACACAAATTAACTTGAAATGGATTAAGATCTAACCGTGAAATTATCAGCTATAGAGGTTTTTTAAAAATATTTTGCAGAATATTTTTGAGAAAATGGAGTCAGCAAAGATTTCTTAGAACAGTCACAAAAATAAAGCATTGAAATTTAAAAAATGCTAAATTATACTGTATTAAAATAAAATAATTTTGTTTTTAATAATTATCTTTGTGAAAATAGAAATGTATACCATAGAGAGGTTGAAAATATTAGTTACACATTTCTGACAAATGATTACTTCCTAGAAAATATTTTTAAAAAATCCTTCGAAAATGACTAATGTAAAATTGGCAAAGTACTTAAACAAATACTGTATGAAAGAAGATATGTGAATAGTCAATCAGTTCATGTAAAGATTCTCAATATCATTAGGCATCACAGAAATGGAAATTAAAAACCACAGAGTTATAATCACTTTGGAAAACTTCTGGCCATTTCTTAAACAGTTAAATAAACATCACCTTTATGATCCAGTAAGTCTACTCATTAGTATTCACTTAAATAAAATCTTTTGTCTATACAAAAACTTGTATGAGAATGTTTATAGTAATTTTATTCATAATAACCCAAACTGAAAATAACTTAATAGTCTGCCAATAACAGATAAACTATGATATATTCATGTAATTAAATAATATTTTAAATAAAAATAATGAATTGTTGATATACACACCAACATGTATGAATCTCATAGACATATTATTGACTAAAAAATGAGAGACATTAAACACTACTGTTAGTTCACAAACTTGAGAACTTCCTAGGTATCCAAAATTGACCCCATACACAGAGGGCGAAGAGAAATGGTAGAAAGAGGCAGATCATTCCAGATTGGAAGTGGCAGGCTTAATAAGTAAGGGGATTTGCATACAAGACTTGTCTTGGGCAACTGCAACCGAAGTAGATTTCTGTACCTACTCAACAGAATCTTCAAGTTTTATAGAGAATTTAAATTTAGTTTAGTAAACATACCCTGTCCAGATGGTCTCAACAACATATTGCTCTCTCAAGGCTTGGTCCTTGAAAATAGCTCCCACTAGGGGAATGGTGAACAGAATGCACTTTCCAAGGACAAGATAAGGGTGACAAGCCTCTGGTTACCCAAACCATCTCAAGGGTCAGCTGACAGTCACATCCTCTCAATTACCATCTTCAACAGATACATATTTCATTATACCATTTAGATGTAGTTTTAGAACATAATTATCTAACCCAGTGTGATAGAAATATGGATAGTGAGTATTTATCTGGGAGTGAGGTATGATTGAAATAAGGAAGCATGAGTCTCTTGATTTTGTCTTGAGTGACTATAGATTACATGTGTAGATATTACATGTGAATGTTTATGTGTGTATAAAATAAATATTGTTGAATTTTACACTTACAACAATGTTCATTTCACTAGATATAAATTAGAATTAAATAATTAAAAGAATTCTGAATTAATTATTTGAGAAAATATATTTAGTCTAAATAAGATAAGGGGAAATTTGCTAAAGATGCAAGTAGTTGTTTTTCTTTTCAGATATAGTTTATTTGACCTACAAAATATTTTGTGATATATTATTTGTGAAACCTCAGTAAAAACAATCTTTTGTTCTATTGCTCTAGTCTTAAAGGTTATTCAAGGTCACCAAAGCACATTTATTGACTCCATGTCAACATCAACTTTTAACTAAAATAAACATAAATCATATAACTACTATTATTCCTGTGAATTTAACTTATTGTTGTTTAGTTTACTCTGGGATCTAGGAAAATAGATCAGGTAGATTATGAATAAACACTTCCTGAAATACCTTGTAATAGACAATATTGAATAAAAAAATTACTTGGAGTAGATTATCCTACTACCGTGTACTTGGCATCTCCTAAAGGAAATGTGATAATTTGCAAATGGGACTGTTTCTGAAGGAAATATCAACTATTCACAACTATTTGTAGCACCAAGATTCAGCAGACCAGAGGACTCTTGATAGAACCAGTAAAACTAGGCATGACATCAGTAATTCATCATGGCAGGTTGTTGAAAATCTAAAGGGGATACCCCTTTTTGTCCTGATTTGAATGCCATCAATCATCTGTTCTAGCTAATCTCAACAAGGGAAGGTATGGGGAAACTTAGATGTCTGCAGCTTTCAGAAATTGCTTCATCTGTTTCCAGGGTAAGTGAATTATTTATCAGTGACTCAGCACATCTCTGGTGTTTGAAGGCATACTGTACAAATTTAAAAGGGGGTTTTATTTATTTCTGCAGCCAGGAAACAAATTCAACTAAAATAAACAATTTGGAAAGATTTTCTTTTTGAAAGTTATGAATAATTTCTTCAATATAAAAATCCAGTGTCTACATGTTATAAACCACTTTGTAATTAAACTCCAATGCATTTTCAGTACTTGCATTTTCACATGTTAACTGGCATTAGCTGTTATTAAATACCCATGTGTTGTATATAAGATCTCAGAAGATATTAGGTTAGAAGATAAAACAGAATGGAAAACAGCTCAAACTATGCTTTCTCTTTTCTAATAGAACCCCAGTTGTGTTTAGTTATCTACTCCATTTTCGACTGCAGAGGGAGTTCTTGCCTGCAGATGGAATAAGAGCATAGAATTTCTCTTGCTTGTTTTTTTTGCTTCACAGAGGTCATTGACCTAAATTGGACTAATAAGAATCCATTTTATTCCGTATTTTGAGAAGTTGCTCTACTTTGAGTGAACAAAAAAGTAAGTACCTGCAGTTACCACTGGCACATCCTCTTGAAAAGTTGTTAAAGACAAGATAGATGACAATTTTATTGAATCTCTGATTGCTGAAATTGCTGTGCTTGAAGTCTGTAGTAGCTCTCGTCTTCTAGGTATGCAAAAAATGTATTTCGTCAATGTTTAGGAACATTCTATTTAGCATTTTTTTTATCAAAGTATTTTCTTCTAAGCAACATGGAAGCACTTATTATCTATACTCAGGTCTTGATTCATACAAAAATATTTTGTTGTTGAATTGAATTTTAGGCTTAGATACTCAGTTTATGGTTCTTGTCTCCACTGCAAGCAACATGATATGTGTATATGTTTTGGTTCATATGGGGTAATCCAATTTTGAAATGCTTTACCAAGCAATCTCCAGGAATATCACAAAATGACACTGTGGGTAGCTGAGAGATTTTTGAAATCCTCAAAATTATGAGAAACCTGAGCACTGAAGTAAAATCTCAAGTATTAAAGTATCTCACAAGAAACAAAAAGGCAATTATGAATTGAAACCAAGAGGACTGACCTGAAGTATAGCAATTTTAGAATGTTGAGATCCAAAGAGAAGCAATTTCTTTTATATCTGCTCCTTGACTATCGAATGGTCATAGAAGGCAATGGCCGTTTTGAAATTTTCTATACTGTTAGGGAATTGTGATTCAATTGCATTACACAGCATGAGATGCTGATGAAAATCAGAGTGGAGGTTATTTCTCTTAAGTGTGAGAAGTAAGAAAACATGATATGTGCTTGAAGTATCATCAATACAGAGATAATTTTACAATGTGAAACTTAACCTTCACAAGTTATGAAAAGGAAAATCGATCATTGTTAAACAATAAAGAGTTTAGACTACTGTGAGTTATCAGAAGAAAAGAAGATAGAAAAGAAATACAATCCTGAAAGGAAAAAAAAGCACAATCGTTGTGACCCATATAATAGAATGTCAAAATTATTATTAAAGCCATAAGAAAAGTTCCAGTACAAGATGGTGACATAGAAGCCTATTTCCACATACATACCAAATCTACAGCTACATACAGCAATTCCTTCTGAAAAAAATCCAAAAACTGGTTGAGCAACTTTTTTTTTTCCCCAGTCACAAAGTTGTATCACTGTAGAATCAATTCATAGAGGGTACTGCCGTATGAAATAAAATAAAAGTGGAAACACATTCAAGTTTACTTCTGAGGAAAGGAAAATCAACATACAAAGTGAAAACAGAAACACCCTTCCTCAGACAGTTAAAGTGTAGCCAAAGTCATGGGATAAATGCTTTTTACTGATAATCTATCTATTTAAATCACTCTTTCCTAAGTCAAATACAATATCTAAGCTATCAACCTGGAGAAAGGATAAATTAAAAAAATAGAACGCCTCAAATTAGAGGAATTTAACCCCCTCCGTTGGTCCCACCCATCAGTAATAAGGGAAACTGACTTGGGCTGAGGCAGTGGGAACGCCCCCAAGAGCTGAAAGCAAGTAGGCAGAGGCCACCAATGGTTTGAGAGGACTTCTCTTTTCCCCAAATTAAGCACATACCACCAATTCCTGCTATTCCACTTCCAGGTCAAATGCAGTAATTGTTAGATAACTCTAAATAAACCTAAGTAATAGAGCATCATCTGAGATAGTCTCATCCAGATCAGTGTCAGTCATTATGTTGCAAATAATTCTTTTATTTTTAATCACCAACAGTCCCAATTTATGGCTTTCATCCCTTTTAATGCAAGGATTGTCCTTCTCCAAAGAAAACGATGACTCTGCCTCCAGTTTCATCCTCTTTAACCTTTTTGACTAGTGGCCATGAATTTCTGATGAAAGTAATCTTACCAAGTTTAAATTCATAATTGGGAATTCCTCTTTTAATATCTCCAGGCTTGATTGGGCATGGGTTGAGTTCCACCCCTTTCTTCTTCCCATCCAATCTGTTGCCAGAGCCAGAGAAGGCTAAGAAGCCCAGCTCTCTAGCACAGCTACTGTGGTCAGCTTCACTTTCTGTTGACTTCTCATGGTGGACTTGTCTTTCGAGTTCTTTGTAGCCCAATGGAGCATCAAAGTCCACATTCATGTCACACTCGATGATGGAGACGGCTATGTCAGGCTTGTTCTCCATCACTCACAGTTCATAGATTTTTCTCATTGTAGTTGATGGCTGTCACATCCCAAATAGTCAGACAGGCAAAGTTTCCCAATGTGTTTTCTAAAACTGCTTTGGGGTTGGTGATATCCAGGAAGTCAGGGCTCTGAGGTGGAGTATGTAGCCACTTGCAGTTTGACATTCTCCACCTGAACTGAGCCTCCTTCTGCCAATAGCAAGTTTTGCATCATTGAGTTGATGGAGGGTTGAGGGCAGCATAATTACTGTCATTAGGCCCTACTAGCATGAAGACTAGAAGTAACGGTACTGTGTGGAGAAGCAGTTCTGGAAGACTCGGGGAAATGGGTGGTCAAACATATTGAAAGAGAACATGATGGACGTCTCTGTCTGGCAGATGCCACTGCACACAGGGAACGCTAAGATGGGATAGTCTCAGCTCCGACTCCCTGGTTGAGCAACTTTCACCCATTGGACTACTGAGAAAATACCCACTCCCCACTTCAGGCACATTGAAATGAATAGGAAATGGTAAGATTTTCTAGCCATAAACCCCGACCCAAGCATAGAATCATTTAATCTGGAAGAAAATCCCAAATTCCATCTTTTCCCTGAGGAGCAAGGGTGTGGAAGCCACATTTAGTATTCCAACTTTTATGGTTCCCATCTGTGGAATGAATCACCCACTTCCAAACACCTAACTCTGACAGCCCATGAGTTTACATCCATGAGACCCATGAGACTATAACAAAAAAAAAAATCCAACAGTTGTGGACATGCTTGTGAGGACTACATTGCTATCCCCTGTGCTCAACACAGGGAACAGGAAAAATAATTCCCATTTTCCCCAGTATTTCACTGAAAGAAGCCTATTTGAATGCTTTAAAAGCTGCTGCCTGCCTGTCAGTCTGTTAATTGAGCACATATCTAGGGTCTGGCTGCCATTTTCCCTGGAGCACTCCAAAGACAGCAGACACCACCTTTCTTCCTTCTTTCTTGAGCCTGCCTCAAATCACAGTATTTCCCTGGATGGAGCTTATATACATTTGGTGTCCCAACTTTTGTAGCTACTGCCCAGTGAATGGTCCTTCTGTGGTCTTCCTCCCTTGAACACATAACCCTATTTCAATTATGAGAAAGACAGAAGATAAGCTCCAATTGAGGAAAATTCTACAAATACCTATTCACTACTCCTCAAAATGTTCTGAGTCATTGAAAACAAGAAAAAAGTGAGAAACCATCACAGCCAAGAGAAACCTAAGGAGACATGATGACTTAATGTAATGTGATGTCCTTGATGAGATCCTGGAACAGAAAAAGGACATTAGCGAGTCTGAGGAAATCTGAATAAGGTATGGATAATACATCAATATTAACTCATTAATTGTAACACATGTTCTATACTAATGTAAAGCATTGATAATAAGGGAACTGAGCATGTGGTGCATGGGAATTCTGCTATTTTTGCATGTTTTTTGCAAATCTAAACATCTAAATAAAAAATAGTTAAGGGCAGTAGAAAAAAGAGAGAATAAGATACATGGGAAATAAATAAAAAGAAAATAGAAGTGCTTCCTGGTGGCTTAGTAGATAAGTCTGCCAGGCATAGTCCATATACATACCAAGGACCCGGGTTTATGTCCCGGGACCAGGAAAAACCACCTAGATGAACAGTTAAATGAAAATCAAATAAAAGGCTTCTTCCTCCGCTTTCTTCCTGCCTGCCTACTGGTCTTCATTTCTGACAGCATGTTTCCTTAAAAACAAACAAACAAACGTAGAAGCACACCCTTGTGACTCAGGCAACAAAGGTACAGACCATGTAAATACCAAAGACCGAGGTTCACACAACCTGGGGTAGGGAAGGGGAGTGTGGACAACAACAATGACAAAAAAAGAGAACATGGGAGATATATATATATTAACAGCCCCATACAGATATCATTTAAGTACCACAAAAAGTGTGCCCTTATCCTTTTGTTTTAAAGACATTCCAAACATTTGCATTTAAATGAGTTTAGGTATCCAAAACCACAAGTTACTTTTAAAAATTCAACCTTTAGATCATGAATTATTAAGCTGTTATTTTCTTCACTTCTTTACTCACATATGTGTCTCTCTGTTACCTATAGAGGCACAGGGTAAAACTCTTCCTTGTACCCTCTGGGTTCTTCTAGTTTGGCAAATAATAAATAATAAAACAAGCCTCAAGCAGATTGATGAGGCAAAGAAAAAAAATTAAAAAGAAATTTAATGATTACATGTATACCTCCTGTATAAATGGGCAAAATCTGGTAAAGCCAAGTAACTACGCCACATGGCTTCAACCACCACCTTAAGTATGTTCATCTAGACACAAAGGACATGGCAGGGAGGTATTGGCAGGTCAGCCTTAGGAGGTCTCCAGGAAAGGTACACAAAGGAGGTCAATGCAGTTGTGCAGATTTAGGTTCTACCTTCTCCATTAATTGCTTTATGAGATTAGGTCTTCCTTCACAGTGGACAAAGTGAGATAGATATCCTCACAAAGAGAGATTTTCCCTCAGAGTCCCCAAATTAAAAAACATCTATGCCAAATAGAGATATTTTGGGGATGGCAAATTTTCGCTTCCCTATGCATTCAAATTATTAAAAACCCTAAAAGTCCTGCCTAATGATTTCTTTGCTCTCTTTTATTTTGCAGTTCTTTGATTTCCACTACTTTACATTGTTTAACACAATGATTATTCTCTCATCCTTTTTGGATTTAAGATTCTTTGCCTTCATTCGTTATTTTCTCTTCAATTCACAAATCACTAATAATTTTCCTTAGACAAGTATATCTTAAGACTTGGTCTACAGCATGCTTTACAATAAATTGGAAGTAAGATTATTAAGCAGTTCAAAGTAACAAAATACCCATAAATATAACAATGTGGATGAATCTCAAGAACATTATATAGAACAAAAAGAGACAAATCCAAATTGGCTGTGTCATTCCATTTATAATGAGCCCTTGAACATGTCAATGCAAATTTTGGTAGCAAGAACCAAAACAGCTGTTACCTCTGGGAAAGAAGAATGGACTGGATCTGGGAATAAGGGGACTTTTTTGGGTAAATGAAACGTTCTATAACTTTTTTGGAGTAAAGGTTGCGTCTGTATATACAATTATCCAAATTTACTAAATTATATATTTAAAATTTGTATAATTTGCCTAAATTGCAACTAAAAATGTTGGAGGACTGAGGACTCTAAAGTAGGAAAACTAGCAAAAGTTATTGTTAAGTAATATTTAAGTAACTTTTGACAGCTGTCAAAGTTTTCAATGAAAAAAATCTGTTTCTGACCTTTTTTCGAAAACAAGATTTGGAAACGTTGAACCCATATTTTTGATAAAACTAGAAGTTTAGCTTAAGATCAAATGAATCATAACCAAGTCATTTGAATTTAGACCCACTACTTATAAAGTATCTTACCCCTAACCAGTTTCATTCATTTAAGGTTATTTCTGCATATAGGTATTTGAGTTTGTGACTCTGGTGATATCCCTCTCATTCATTTAGGGGTTTTTTTGTTTGTTTGTTTCTTTGTTTGATACTTTGGACTGAATTCCAGTACTTATTCTTTTTTCTTTTTCTTTTTTTTTAAATAAAAGGTGCAGGTACAAATGAAGGTAAGTAGGCAGGCAGGCAGGAGGAGAAAGAAGGAAGAAGCACTTTATTTTTATTCAGTTGTACATCTCACTTGTTTTCCCTGGCCTGGGATATGAACCCAGGTCCTTGGGATATAAGTGGTCTACAATGTGGCTGGAGGCAGCCGACCAAACCACTACTCCACCAGAGCACACTATAGTCCTTATTCCTGTTGTGGCTGTTATCTTTGTGTTTGGGCAAGCTTGGGTGCATTCTAAGACTGCACTTGCTTATCAGCAGGTTATTCACAGTTTGAAATAACAGACCCAAATATTTACTGATATAATAGGTCGTGGACCTGCACAGAGGCTGATTTTTACCTTGACCCAGAGACCCTGGAACTAGACACCTTCGATAAAGGTACAAAAATATAATAAAATAATTTTTTTAAATACAGCATGTCCATGCATAATGACACTGCTTTACGAATCATTAGCCTTTCCTATTTTTCCTGTGTTTAAATGTGTAAAGCTATAAAATCCTAAAGTCTGTATCATTAAAATCTCTGAGCATATCTCATTCCACTGTGACATTTTTTTTTCCAAAGGGCTTGCAATTAAACACAGAGCATGCAAGGAATTGTATTAATGAGATTTTCTTCTATTTTAAAGTATTACATTTTAAAAGCTACCTGAAGATTTTATAGGTCACAAAATATTTTTACAGATTCATTAATGGAGAAGTGACTGAAATAGGTTATATCAAAATAAATTTCACCTTCCATCAGAGACTAGGCATAGATATTCCCATTTAGAAAAAGAGTTGTTGCCTTAGATTCACCTGATAAGTGAGATATGAAAATTGTATTTCTAACTAAGCAAGGGACTTTTTCCTGGGAGACCATATTCCTCCCATTTCTATTCAGTAGTACATCCAGCAAAAACAGAAACATTGCAATTAAGTAATCATACAGTTTCCTTATAAAAACACATTATGTTTTAGATGCTATCAAGAGAACATGATAAGCAATCTACAGGACATAGAACATAACATTCCAGCTCAGAATGTTTTGAAATCCATTGTCAACAATATTTGGTAGGCATGGCAAGAGGATAGAGGAGAAGAAAAATGGTAATGAGTGAAAATGTCTGTTAGTTAACACCTGTAGATTGTAATTTGAAAATAATTTTGTCACCATTAAAAAGAAATGAATTTTAAGTAAGCATGTCATTTGCTTCCCTGTAAACATCTCCAATAATTCAGTTATCTGTGTTGCTAGACAACAGAGTCCCAGTTGCATTGTACACAGTAGCATCAACAGTACAGAATATAATAATTTGCATTGCTAAATCAGGGAGAAAATACAAATTAAATTAAGTTGAATTTCTGCTTTTCAGACTAATAGTAAACAAAGTGATGTTTGGTTTGAAATACGAGTTTTGATTTTGGCCCAGTATTCTAAGCCCAAAGGGAAGTAAGTTACTAACAGTGATGCAATTTTCTAAGACACACTTTGAAGGTATAGATAATTTTAAACTTTGAATTATGTTGGGGAAATTAAATAGGGTGAAGAGGGAAAAACAGAGAATAAGATGACTTTGCAATCAGTTGTTCATTGGTGTTTACAAATGTTGCCCTGGAATTAGAGCTTTTGGGAACAAAATTGAATTATACCAGGCCAGTACCCTGAATGCCTTTGTTCAGTGATCAAGTTCCAGAATGATGCTTCCAAAACATTCATAACCTTTCTCACCAAATTAGGTCAGTGGTGTTTGTATATTAAGTTTGTTTCTTTTCCCATGAGTATTAAACATCCTAAAGTAATCTTTGATTTCTCTCTACACAAAAAAGGGAGACATAAATTTAAGAATCTGAATTGTTAAGGTTGTCTAATTTTCCTAAATTGGATAGAATATAATCAAATACATGTTTTCACTTTATCTCCTATAAGGGAGGAAAAATAATTTCCCTTCTACTCTTTTAAATTCTTAGCTAAGACATCCTTGTAATTAAGGACAGATTAACAGAAGCAAAGTAAACAGAAATTTAATAACATGTATACCTCCTATGTATATGGGAGAGATTCAGGAAAATTGAGTAACACCCTGAAATGGCCCAAGTCACTGCCTTACATACTATTTCCTGTTAAGAGACAAAAGATGTTGGTGTAAAGGGAGTAGGCCAGTTACAAAAGGATATGAGGAAAGACAAAATAAGCAAGGGTATGGTTATTATAAAGATTTATATTTTTACTTTCTCCATTAATAAAATGTTCTAGATATTTACACATCATCTTCTTCCTGGTAACAGAGAAGGATAGAGACATCCTTGTAAATATAAATATATTTTATAAAAGGTTGGTTTCTAGTAGTTTTTCAAATATTTTCCTTTCTCTCCTATTTAAAAAAAATAATCAGCCTGAAATAATATTTGTGTCAGTCTGCTCCTCTTCATTCTAATGCAATTAAAGATAGTAGTCTGCACCCCCCAATGAGTATCCACTATAATTTGTGCTTTATAATGATTTTCACTATGTCTCTATGAAATAAGATTTATTTCTATTATAATTCCCATTTTTATAAGTGAGGATGTTATGGCAAAGCCTCCAGATGATGAGAAGACTGACAACCGAGCACTCAAGTAGAGAAAAGCACTTTATTGCAAGCCCCAGTGCTGGCCCAGGGGTATTGTTCCCCAAAGCTGAGCAACAGGGGGTTCAAGGGAGCTCCTTTTATACTCTGAGGTAATGATTCACCTCCTTGGCTACATGTGGTTTCTACTGGCAACTCTTATCAGTTATGTACAGATGCAGAGTAGGGAGCCTATGCTTGCTTGTTGTTAGTCATGATAACAGGACGTAGCTGCAGTATCCATAGAACAGGACATAGCTACAGCCTCTGTAGTACTGTGAAAATTTCTGGCAGACAACTTTTGCATTAGGGTCAGGGAAAAGGTCTTCTACCATATTCCCCCCTCTTGATCCTCAAGCTGATTTACAGCCTTGGGGATTATACAAGGATTATATAGGAGACTCTAAACTGGAGGTGGGAACGGGGGTGACAAGTCATTCTGGCTTCTTCCTGCTGAAGTGGGATGTCACAGGGTTCAACAGCTTGAGTCTTTTTCACCCAGCAGGTTATAATGGCATTTTAGTTACCTGGTCTGGAGTAACATCTGAAGCTTCAAGGTCTATACGTGGGAGGAGATAAAATGGGTTAGTAGGTTCAGGATGCAGGGACCAAACAAGAGTGCAAGTAATAATACAAGGAGAGGCCTCAACAAGAGCCACGATAACCAGCTGATGTTTCAAACCAGGAGCTCCTGATATCAGATGCATTTTCTCAAAGTTTCCTAACTCTTTCCCATAGTTGCTGGGTTATATCTCTGACAATTCCATACCCATTGGTGTAGAAACAATATTCTTCATTTAGGAACACACAAAGGCCACCCTTCTTGGCTGTAAGTAAGTCTAAACCCCTTTGGTTCTGTAATACTACAGAAGCCAAGGAGTCTACCTGATTCTGGAGTTCATCTACAGACTGGGTGACCTTTTGGATGTTGTCAGCTGGGCTTAGAGAGAGTGTCTGGTAGAAGGAGGTGGAAGTGACTGTTCCACCTACCCCTGTTCCGACTCCACCTGCTACTCCCAGCCCTAAGAGGGGTATGACCTGTACAGCTCTCTTTGGTCTAGAGAAGGTGGTTACTGGCACTTCGAGGGCCTGGTTTCCAGGTATGATGTTAATCTGAGGCGTTAAGAGAGCAAGGACACAGCTTCCTTTCCAATTACTGTGGAGACACAAGAAAGCTTTACTCCCACAAACGAAAAAGACCCCAGGTACTGATTGACACCAGGGTCTATTTTGGCTCCCTTCTAGTTCTGTGGTGCTGTTACACCACATGTCTGGAGTCTGCCCTACTGGCTTTGTCCCTTTGCTGTTTTGGAAACAAATAGGAGCCTTGTGTTTTAATTCAACATTTGTAATAGTGGGGGTGGAACTCCATGTCCTGAGTCCTGAGGAGAAATTAACAAGAATCCCTCTGGGAAACAGAGTAGCTGGATACCGGGGTTGGGAGGGGTAGGAGTTAAGGACATGCATAACCAGCAGACCTTGGCTAAATCTGGATTAGTAAGATTTAAAATATGGTGGTTGGCAATTAAAGTTTGATACAATTGAGGGTCGAGATCATGAGGCTTTCTAGGCCCTGTTCTTGTCTGGGAGGGTTTCGAGTGGCTCATAGTTGCCTTCAGGCTTTGGAATCCCCAACATATTGGTTGATATGCTATACTTATATAGTTATGTTTTTGGTAATGGGCAGGCTGCCCTCATGAGATGCGTCGATTTGTGCCTGTCATATATATTCCTCCTTGCCATTTACAGAACCCAGCAAATGAGTGACAGTTTGAGTTATAATCTGTGAGATTCTGATTCTGACCCTTGTTAAAATATCTGCAATCTTTTAATGGACCACGTTCCTAGGGCTGGTATCCCTGCCTGCCCATCGAGGTGCCAGGGATAAAGGGGAGAGCTGTAAGCAATAATGAGGGAAACATGTTAAGGGTGTCAGAGAAATATTTCAGCAGTAATGTAGCTTGGTGGTAGAAAGGGGTCGACCGTACTCGTTATCTGCATTGGGTAAGAAGCAACAGGCCCATTCAAGGGGGCCCGCAGTGCTGATGAATAACAGCGAAGGGGAGGAGCAGGGCCCAGAACAAAACAAGAAGGATAAACAGGATCAGGTTCAGCATCTGCTGGTGAGTCAGGTGAGTCATTGGTCTCCACAAATCTCTTCCTGAATGCATGTCTGAGATGAGTGGGAGACAGTTGTTGGACGGTCCAGCTTGAATGGTGTTCAGAAGGGTCCTCCTTCCATTCAAGTGGTCTGTCTTTCAGCTGGTGGGCTGCTTTCACCCAAGAGTGGTGGATCCAGGTGTTCAGACCTACAATCTTAAGAGCTGTGGGGGTGGTTAGTATGACTGGATAGGGCTCCTTCCAGGTCAGATTCAGGGCTTCCTTTTTCCAGTCCTTCACCCACATTTGGTCCCCTGGTTTATAGGAATGTACAGTTATTCCTAAGGAGACGGGTAGTCTGTCTGTAACCCATATATGTACTTCAAGGATTGTTTTTCCTAGTCCCTACAATTGTTTCTAGATTTCTAAGTTTCCTAGTTCCTTTAGGTTCCCCTTAGGTCTACTTAAGGGAGGGGCATAGGGTCTACCACATAGAATGTCAAAAGGGGAAAATCGAATTCTGGCACTAGGGGCATAGCGTACCCATAAGAGGGCTAAGGGCAGTATGTCTGTCCAGGGCAAACAAATTTCCTGACATAACTTAGCCATAGCCTGTTTGAGGGTCCAGTTCATACATTCTACCTTTCCTGAACTCTACGGCCAATAGACCGTGTGTAAGTTCCATTGACTGCCTCGGGCCTTAGTTACCTGTTGTAATACTTCTGCTACAAAGTCTGGGCCATTGTCTGATCCTTTAGTCAGTGGCATCCCGTATCATGGGATAATATCTTTCAGCAGTGCCTTGGCCACCTCTCTAGCCTTTTCTGTCTGAG